>LKNJ01006775.1:0-15430 GCA_002120245.1 Maccullochella peelii
TTCTGGGTTCTTTACCCTGTTGGTAGTGCATCCCACCACACCGCAGCTTTTAGACATGTTTCTGTTGTTTGATAGCAGACCGAAGAGACAACGAGGCACCTTCACCTTCACCTTAACAGCTTTCCCTCCGGTGTGGGCAGGACTTAAATGCGCTCTGTCTCTATGGTTAGTAAAGCCCTCCAAATAGCTTGTCAAACCACAATGTCTCGTTTTCGCGCTGTGTGGGTGTGGAGGATTTGAAGTTGTTTAAAGGCACCTTTGACTGAGCTGGGCAGAATAACGAAAGTAAAGTCATGAGTAAAGTAACGTATTACTTTTGTTGCTGAGTAATTAGCAAAGTAATGCACTTTTTCAATTAATAATGTGTATGAGTAATTGATTACAATTTTTCTGTTGTTTTGAGTGCATTGACAAATTACTGTGTAGAGGAGCATGGCATCTGTTCCATTTAGGCATAGGTGTAAAACATCAACCAGAATACTGGGACATCTAAATGGAATTCAACCAATATTAAAGCTGAATTAGCTTAACTCCAAAACAGACACACAGCTCTGACATATTATTACCATAAAGTTGCTATGGCTAATGTGTTAGCAAAGAATTACACATCTAGCAGATGCGGAGCAACATTATCATTAATTTGGAGTTGTGTTTCTGTCTACGTAATGAATGTTCACTCACCTTTTAGCTCTGATTTGGTTTCTAACAACTTAAGAGAAAAACATCTGGCTCTTTAGCTGCTAGATGTTCTAGTTTCTTCACCAGCTAGCTGGTAGCTGTCTGGTGTTTGGTGTCAGGCAGATGGCACACAGTGGATTGATCACAGCTTTTTCACTGAAGCTGCTTGCTGCAGTTGGAAACAGTGTTAATGAGAGCTGTGAAACTGGATCATACAGAACATCTGAATCCATAAAACCAAAACAGTGAGCTAAAAGAGGCTGGAAAGCTCTGTAGAGCTGCATGGTCGGGTAATAATTCTCTCTTGGTTCATCACTATAACTGACCCCTTTCTTATTACACAAAATAATTTGATTCAGTGTTACTATAAAAATATTGATTAGTGGAGTTTAAAAGTTGTTATTTACACCAGTGTTTAACAAGACAAAATGTTGTCTATAGTGCACTGATTTGTCAGTCTGTTGCTACAAATATTTCCCTCCCTCTCATTAAACTAAACTTGTGTGCAGTACGGTACATCACTTTTGGAGTTATGTAATTGTGATTTTTTAAAATTTGAATTTATGGTCTAATATAAAACAGTCTCCTTCCTTTCTTTCTGAAACACTGGCATTTTGGAGACAAGCGTCATCAAAAGGTGGATCTCTTCCTATACTGTAAGTGTAAACAAGCTATTAGATGGAGTAAGGTGGAAGTTTAGGTAGGCTGGAGTAAGACTATGCCACAAAGAAACATCTCCTGCTCTCCTTTTATCACAGCTGTAATTACCATATTCTATTTCTCAAAGAATTAAACGATAACAGGCGTCCCTGCAGCACTCACCCACAGCTATCTGCTACCTCACACATTGTCCTCCGCCTTCCTCCTCTTCTTCTGCCCTTCTCTCTCTGTCACACACACATAGTCTCATTTTAATTCCTCCCTTTATTCTTGCGATATATTAGTCTCTCACAAACACGCAGAGCCTCGCTCATTAATTCAATCTCTGATGATGATTTATTTTCTCGCTCATCGCACAAACACATACAGAGTCTCTTTATCTTAGTCTCGTGAACACTCTTTCTCCCACATTCATTTCTCCGTCCATCTCCCCTTCCTCCCATGGTAAACAGGTTGACACAGAGTCTGACTTGGCTTCCGTACTGTAGTTTTTGAGCTTAAAGCTTAGAGCTTTAGATTTGCAGCAACCGCCCCAGAGCCTTCCACTGTTTATCTTGGAGATAGTGATAATGCTTCAGGGTGAGCAGACCCAACTCATCGCAGCCTTTTATGGCCTCAACAATGACAGTGTGGAGATTAGAGATGACTATTACAGAGACATACAGCATTATATAGCCACGTGTTTGAATCATTGTCACACCAGAATCAATGGAATACAGAGATTTGCAGAGCAGCAGAAGATAATAATTACGTAACAAATATGTGCTGAAATGACTGAAATTAGAAGTAGGATGTCTTACTGAAAGAGACAGACTAAGAGAAAGCACCTCATATGATCAGGCTTGCATCTGCTGTATGGATTTTGTAAATTGCTCCGTAAGAATGATCTCGCCTCTAGATTATAATGGACTGCTGATGACTATCACATTTTCCTGTGGTCACCAAATGTGTGAAGCATTAGGTCAAAAATGTGCATGGATTTTTCATTGCGGGCTTCACAGCTAAGTGGGAAAAGACAGATTATCATTGCTGAGAGCAACTTCAGGGGCTCTGTCTCTTACACAGCAGTTTTTATGTCCAAGCTTTGAATATTATCAACAAGAGAGGGGCTGTGGGCATTGTTGCTGGCTCCGGCTGTGTAATGTCAAATCGATACCTGGTGCGGTTCGGGTTTCACAAATGAAAAATACAAGCAGATTTGATCAATGTACAAGAGGGATGTATGACTTGAGGCTTGTACTGCTCTCGTAATACAAGACAGATCCACATCGCAGCCTCAGTGGTTGAACAGCCAAGGTTAATCTATGAACCCAGATGAAAATCGGCATTTAGCTGGTGCAGGTTTGACTCATTCTTACTGACCGAATGAGCCAGACAAATCTATGAGTAAGGGGCACTTGGCAAAAGTTAAGAAATTTTAAAGGTTTCAGAGGGATATGTGCTCGCTTTTGAATAGTTGAGTAATTAAAAACACACACACAATCCTCTAAAATGTCACTCTTCTGTCAGGGAAAAGCTCACAATGGCAGATAAACTTCAGTAACATTAAATAGTAGATTTTACTTTAAGGAACCAGAGAATCACATGGTGCTGATTTAAGTTTGGAATAAAACTCTTCATCTGTGACACAGGATTTCCCAAGAGGGAAAACACATTTGATCTACTTGTTTTAAAAGGAATTCCCACGACAAGTGAAAATATTGTGACAGTCACAATATTGAAAGTACAGATTCTATTGTCATGAGGTGATATATAGTATCACCTTTCATTACAAACAATTATTGCTTGGTGTCATCAACCTAAATGAGACAAGTTTAGTTGTGCTTTGTGGCATTTGATTTACATTCCACATTTTAATAATTTATTAAAATGTTCAGTAGTGTTTTTTTATAAATCAATCCTTCATGTACTGTATCTCTTTCCATACTGTATCTCAGAGCTGCCTCTACTTGTGCACTGGATCACTATCTACTAACCTTAAAGGAAATTTAGTCTGGGTTTCAGTGGAGAGTTGACTATGAAAGGCAAGAGGAGAGAGGGGTAAAGATTACTTAAAATGTTTGTTTCCTTGTAATACAACAGCTGATCTCTGACCACTGAATGATTGTTTAAAACAATTTGAAATCAATTTTTAATGGCGTTTGAAACCAAGCCACCATCCCTGATTGTATACTGTTAAAACAAGACTATGTAACCTCTGAAAAAAAAAAAAAAACCCCACAATCTTTCTCTTCATAAGCAACAACGCGCACATTTAATTAATTCAATACTCTCAGGGGATTTGTTGCTACAGCCTTACTGGGTCTGGTATGACCAGTAGCTTAGCTAATGTTAGCTACAGTCAGTAAAGTTAAGATAAATATCGCTGAGTCAGTTGGCTAGTTTTATGAGTCTCCTCTGCTTGTGCTGCTGTCACACCTGTAGCATACACCTGTACACACAGAAGTAGTTAAGGTACAGTAGCCAGGATGTGCCAATCCAGGGGGCTAATTGCAGCTCTTCGTGAGAGATGACGTGCGATGACCTTGGCAAGTGGGACAGTGGCGTGATACTGATGTGACATCATGTGACGTGTGTCCTACACCTCCACCAGATCGAAAGTTTCAGTGGTTTTATCACAAATGTAAAACAAGAAATATGTTTGTTAAATCTTGAGTCAAAAATGTTATGCTCAAGAAATTAGACTTTAACACAAATTAGTTCACTGTGCCATTATCCTACAATTTCCACTTTTTGGCAAAAGTTACAAAACAATGACCTGCTGAGCTCCACTCAACTTTCAATCTGACGATTACGCTTGAGTTTGTGGTTTGATGTGGCTGATGAGAAAACTGGCGGAAAAGCTGCCTGTTACGTTGCAGAAAGATAAAAAAAAAAAGGAAAGATACACAAAGGAAAAAGGGAATGCAAGATTTTCTGGTCCTGCAGAACTCACTGATCAGAGCTTGTCGTTTACTAGTTGCCAAATTTAGACAATCCAAAAAACTCAGCATCATGGTACTGTAAGACAATTTGGATAACACAAAATGATTACTGACATTTACTATCCAGCTTGAGTCTTTCCAAGTCTGAGCACTGTTCCTCTGTCGGTCCAGTTTTCGGCACTGAGACACACTGAAACACAACTGTCACTCCAAATATGTTGGAGCTAGATTTCCCTCCTCTAAAGGGACAGCCTCAGAAAGACCAAATTAATTTAATAATTAATGCATTCAAGCACTCCTTGTCAACTTGTTAAGTTAAACTTTTCCAAATTGGAAACAACTGGTGTTGTGAACTGGGTCATGTTTTAAGGCAAATGGGTTTACTGTACAAGTTGTGACACTTCAACGACTGATGGACAACCAACAAATTGTTTAACATGGTAATGGTTAATAGTAAATATATCCATGTAATTACCAATTGACAGTAAAGGCCTGTGATTAAAAACATATTAATACCTATCTACCATTTATACCTGCTATGGCTTTTCATTGGTTGAATTTCGATGTTTTTATTAGTGATCAAAGAAACCCCTGTAAATTCACAACTTTGTTTATTTTTTTTATTTTTTATTTTTTAAATTGGTGTAAAATGTATTTCCAGGTAGAATTTAACAGTCTCAACAAGTCTTAAATGTGTCTTTCTACAGCTTACATACTATAATCAGTTCAGGTAAGACAAGGAAACCACTAAGAAAAATACATACAGTACAGATCAGTAAGTAGTGTAGCAAGATACAGTATACTGTGCTAATGCCTCTTTTTACCTACTGTTTAACATGAAACAATACATTCAATGTTCCCTCTTTAGAAATGCTACTGAATATTCACGAGTAAAGGAGATTTATGGCTCCCTTTAAACAAAATCTTTCATACAAATAATATTTCTTCCTAATATCCAGGGTTCCCTGGTGCATGGTCTGTTGGGTTTTGTTTTAAAGATATTGTGCAGCTTTGTAGAGACAAGTGTTCAAAATGTGGGTTTAAATTTAGCTCCTGCTGCTGCTGAATCTAATTCTTCACACAGTTCAGGTTTGGTGTCAGCAGCAAATTACAGATTGTGCAAAGAAGCTTTGTAAGAGGATTTTGTTAGCACTAACACTATAGGCTATACGTTGCTTGGGAGCATATAGTTGGAGTAACAGCATGCAGGGCTACAAAAGTATTTTTAATGGGTTAGTGAGTACAAAGCTATAATGTTTACTTTGTGGAGACACCAATGTCAGCCAGCTAACTGGTTTGGCTAAAATTACTTCATCATTGGTATCATGGTTTCCTGTCAAAATCTCTACTGAGGTTATGAGTCCCAGGATTCTTTTGAAATGCTGCATCTTTCTTACTTCTCGTTTTGTAGGCTTTGTGGCTACAAAATTAAGTTTGTGTCTTTGTTGCTGAGGAGTTGTGCCAAACCTTGCATCCTGCAATCTGTTTCTCTGCTGCTGGATCATTGCTTGTCATTGCATTATTTTGGGGGTAATGTCAGTGAATAAGACAATTTTCAAGCCAAACTAGAATCAGTGGAAACCTGTGATTTCCATCCATCATCCATCCATCCTCGCCAACGCATATGGGTCAATAACTCACAAGCTGGTTGAGACTGCACTGGATCGACACCATGTTCCCAGAAAGATCAAGGACCTCATCCTGAACTAACACGGAAACTTAAGGCTTAGAGTCACTTCTGGATCAACGACATCAGGTTGGCATCAGCTGGAGAAGGGCATCATAACCGGGTGCACAATGTTGGTTATTCTTTTCGCCCTTGCGATGGTCAAGGCAGCAGAGGCAGAGTGCAGATGCCCCCGACCAAGTCTGGTGTGCAGCAGTCCCCCATCAGAGCCTTCATGGATGATCTCACTGTCACCACAATATCAGTACCTGGCAAGTGGATCCTCCAGGGCCTGGAAAAGGCCTAGGCAAAGATGAGCTTCAAACTAGCCAAATGCAGGTCCCTGGTGTTAAAGAGGGGCAAAGTGATGGACAAGTTCTATTTCTCCTTGGATGGCACTGCAATCCAATCCATCTCAGAGTCAAGAGCTTGGGCAAAGTCTTCGACTGTAGCCTCAGGGATGCAGCTGCTATCCAAGCAACCACCAGGGAGCTTGAGACCTGGCTCACCACTGTGGACATGTCAGGTTTACTGGGCAAATTCAAATCCTAGATTTATCAACACAGCATCCTACCTTGAATCCTCTGCCCTCTACTGGTATATTGGGTACCCATGACGACAGTGGTGGTGCTAGACAGGAAGATTAGCAGCTACCTCCGCAGGTGGTTGGGCCTGCCACGCAGGCTGTGAGGTGCAGCTCTGTATGGGAGGAACAAACTGCCCAGCAAACCTTCATGTTTGGAGGAACAGTGAAACCCCATCATGCCCTCTATGTCCCGGAAGAGGATTGCTGGAGCACATCCTCAGTAGCTGCCCGAAAGCTCTGGAAGAAGGCCACTAGTGCTGGCGCCACAACCAGGTACCAAAGGCAGTGGAGTGCATCTCCAAAGCCATGACCAGCAGCAAGCACCTCTGTGACTAGAGGAAACACATCATCTTTGTCAGGGCCACAGAGGAGCTTCAACTGCAGCAGGGAACATCATCAGGCCTACTCACCACTGCATCTGACTGGGAGCTGCAAGTCAACTTGGGAAGGCAGCTTAACTTCCCGGGCCACATAACACCAACATCATTGAGGCCTGATGTTGACCTTACATCAGACTCCTCAAAGCAGGTTCTCCAAATTTAACTAACAGTGCCCTGGGATGACCGCATTGAAGAGAAGAATGAGCAGAAGCGGCCAAGTACCAGGAGGAGGTGCATCCTAGGATGGATCTTTGAATCAGAGTCATTACATACAGTCAGTCTCTAATCAACTCTTGCCAAAGCAAATTAAGGCTTTTTCTCCAAAAATGATTCAACTGTTTTATGATACATTACCTGGTATTCATCAAATGTTTCCCACTGCAATTTGAGACTCAACAACACTTTTAGTTAATGTGTACATGCCTCAAACACTAACCGGCATATCAGAATTCTCTGAACCAGTGCATTTATGCTATGAATCATCTTATTTTGTGTTTTGGAGCTGCTAAAACACTTTTTATGGGTTCAAGTGGCAAATCTTCTGAAGGAGATTGGCTTTTACCAGGCTGAACTCAAAAACATTAATATCAGCAAAAAATTGTTTTGGTGAAACTGCTACAGGGCATCATCTTTAGACTTTTTCTTTTAACTGCACTGAATGCCATTGACTAGACACCATTTGTTAACTCTGTCTCATTCTGTGTCTTTCCAGCCATGTTCACAGAGGTGCCTCATGATATGACTGCTCAGAGAGGTCAGGATGTAGAGATGGCCTGCTCCTTCAGAGGGGCGGGAACACCCTCGTATTCACTGGAGATCCAGTGGTGGTACATCAGGAACCATGGCGACTGGACGGACAGACAGCCCTGGACAACCAATGAAGTAGGTTCATAACAGGAACTGTGATGTGAAGTAATTAACTCTCGTGCAATGTCCGTAAATGAACTCTCCATCAACCAACAGTTTCTATTTCGAGTTTTAGCTGAAAGAATATTTATGATCTTTAACAATTGTTTACTATTGTATCCAAAACTTCTAAGACCTGGGAACACGATGCTGCTGACCCGCAGGTTAGACGAATTTTGTTCGACAAGAAAATGAAGGTGAATGTTAAAAATATTAGTCAGTTGTAATCACAGTCCATCACAGTTTACAGACGGACTTCCTGGTTCAATTTTGACCTAAAGTACTTGCAGTAGTTGAGGAGCTGACCGTTTTTCTGTGCAGTGAGGGATAATTTATTGGTATTAAGTTTGTGTCTATTTATTTATGGCTGTCTGACCATTTGTGTTTCTCACCCTTTGTTGAATACAATGTTATCATAACCGGCAAAAAATAAGTCCCATGTTCTAATAAACCAGAAAACACTGTTGGTATACAGCTGTGTATCTCCTGTGATTTCACATTTAAGCTTGTATTTATATCTTTAAAGCTGCATTAATGAATTTTTGGTCACTAGGTGGCAGAAAATAATCAACACAAGCAGACAGACAAGCAGCCAACACCATTTCCCTGGAAAAGTGTTTATCACTAACGTGTTAACAATTGCTTTCATATCTAGCAGTCACAGAGCAACATTAGCATTCATTTGGAGTCAGGTTTCTTGTCATCAGACAAATGTAATAACTCTCATTTTAACTCCGTTTCGATCTTCAGAAGAGAGAAAAATCAGCTGCTAGATGTTTCACTATGTTCACCCGCCACTTGGTCTACTGTTTGGTGATAGCTGCCTAATTTCATATGCTATTGATATTATAGTGATTGAAATATTGATTAATGCAGTTATAAAATAGAAAAGATAAACAGCAATCCTGAGAAATACATTATGCTAAGAAAAATACATTTGAGAGAATCCTAGATCAATTAATCCAGCACACTGTTACCTAGTGTCATATATTACCTTTGTGGATTAATGTGGATTTGCAATATCTATTAATTGACACTCATATAAGAACACAGTTTGTCCACCAGTGTGTCCAGGTACATATATTCTCGTTGTATGTTTATAACCCCAATCAAAATTTAATAATGAATTATTAAAAGTATTAAGATTAAATCCTGTCACTCATGTTTTTCTTAGGTGGCTCCTGAGGAGGAGATGCCAAAAGATGCTACAAAGATAAGTGTGAGTTAACCATTGTCTGCTGTGATTCTCTGAGAAAAGCCTTATGCTTGCTTTGGTGTTATATGAAGAAATGAGGCACAAACCCCTCATGATTACATTTAAATTTCTTGTTCTGGATGATCCACAGATGTTGTACTTATGCTGTATTACACACAAGGATGTGATTTTCACTCAGTGCAGTGAACGCTCCAGACGACACATCAACACTTTCACTTTATCTTTGATGGTTTGTAGAATCACAGTGTCAGCCAAAGCAGGCAGCACTGGTGCTCGTGGGTGGTTAAGTGTCCTCCTCAAGGGGGCACGACCCGCAGTGCATCATCTTCAGATTCTCATAAAGGCCCCTGCATCTTTATGACTGCAACATCAAATCCAAATAATAAACAAGGGGACAGGCTGGAGTGTCAGCAGAACTTTTTTATACCTCCTTTGGTATCCACAGAGACTTTTAATTACTCACCCAGGCGAACAGTTTCCCACAACAAGCAGGGAGGGCCTTTTACTGGGCAATACAGGACAACCATAAAGTGACTCAGAATTTTGACTTTTTCCTTCTAATTAACTGCAGAAGTGAGAATGTAGGAACTACTGCACATTGCCTGCACACCAACATATTCTTCTTGCTAAATCTCTCTCAGCCGACTTTACAATTACAAAAATGAGCAACAAATGCTACATAAAAATTTTGCATTTAAAAGCATTGCGTGTAAAAGCAGTGATGTATAGGTAAATAAATGGTACGTAAATATATCAGATATGCAAAGATAAAGGTGTGTAAAGATGTACTGCATTGTTCTTTGTGGTGTAGCAACAAACATGAAGCCTCTCTCCTTCCTCCCAACAGGCTAGCTGCTGCTGATTCGCTGTAATGAAAGCACCAACTGTGGTTTGGGTGACTGAGTGCATGTATGTGTTTGTGTGGGTGGAACCGAACACTGCAGGCTCTACAGCTGGAAAATCATTATGAGGTTTCTGTATATAATGGATGTTGGTCCGCATCCATACTGTCAAACAAAAACATGGTAGATGCACACACAGACACAAACTGACGGATTGTGCTACAAAACAACGTTAAGTGTTAAGCTTTTACATACAGTCACACACATGCAGGTGCTGTCTCCAGTACACCCACATCTATTGGCGTCACAGGGAGGAAGGTGGTGATACATGAAGTCTGGTGCATCACATCTCATGATGTCCCCAGACTCATCATCTCCACAGTGCTGCTCTGTGAACATGAAAAGCTTTTACCTCCAAGATGTAGTCTCTTCATACTTTCAAGGCCACAAATAGAATTCAATAAGCAGCTCCTTTGTCTGAGTGTGTGTGAGTGGGAGTGATTGGCTGGGAGGAGGTGCGGCTATATGGAGTGTATCCAGGCTACGCTACATCATGTCTATGCTGTAGCTCTCATGTTCTTTATTTGTATCTCTCAATCATCTTCATGTATCTGTCTACCTACATATTTGGTATTTCCTTTTTAAACATAACAACATCTAATTCATGATAGACACCCATAAACCTTTTATATGTATTTAAACAGATAATCACTGTAAAATTGTTCAGTGGGTGATTAACTGGCAAGTGCAGCTCATGTTTGGCTGAATTTGCGTGTAAGAGGATACTAAAACCATTAGGGGAAAAGTTCGACATGCGAAATAAACTTATTCGCTTTCTTGCCAAGGGTTAGATGGGAAGGTCAGTACCACTCTCATGTCTGTCTTTGAAATATGAAGCTGGAGCCAGGAGACAGTTAGCTTAGCCAGCATGAATCCAGAAAGTCTTGTCCTTTTTAGAGTTTGGTTTTTGTACAGATTAAAGAAACAAGATATAACATATTAATTAGTGAGCTTTAGAGGTGCTGGTAGGCAGATTTTTTTTTTTGACAGAGCCAGGCTAACTGTTTCCTCCTGCTTCCAGTCTTTATGCTAAGCTAAGCTAGCCGTCTCCTGGTTGTAGCTTCACACTTGACAGACAAACATTAGAGTGGTATCAACCTTCTCATCTAACTCTCATCAAGAAAGAAAAAAAACTTATTCCCCAAAATGTTGTAAGGGTTATTGACCATTTATTTCTGTTTGCATCACGATTACATTTGCTTATTGTTTGTATTTAAAAACACTTGATTTATAGCATCAAGCCTTAGACTAACTCCTGCCCTAAATATATTGACATGGGTGTAACAAAGTTCGTGAGCTGACATGTAATTCAGGGAACACTTCCTGGTGGAGACTGCTGTTTCAGCCTGTATAGTGTAGGTGTGTAGGAATCTAACCCATCACAACACAGATATGAAATCATGTGATTTAGGCACAATGAAATAAAGATCAGAGACTATGAGCAAACTAAACAATGGCATCAGGTTTACTGTGATGGCTAATGTCTATCTAAATTTGTTTTTCATCTTGTACGAGGAAGACAGGCAGCAAAAGGAGTAAAAGGAGCCCTGATATGTCCAAAAACGTCCACAGTCACTGCAAGTGGGCCTGTGGTAGCTGGTAGATGCACGTGATAGTGAGTGCACTTTTTTGCTCACATTACCACTTACCCAGTATCATTGTCAGACAGCTTGACTGACTGAGCATCTGTGAGATAGAACCAATAAGTGTTTGTGTGCGTGTGTTGCGGGCAAAAGGCTGCTCTTTTTTTGTTTTGTTTTGTGCATCTGCTGTGATGCTGCAGGTATTTCATTATGAAGTCTCATCTTCATACAATAAAGGGCAAAGACGATGAGGGACAGGCTGGCAAAGATAAGCTGATAGGCCGACGGGGAGAAACACAGGAAGAGACTGAAGGACATTGTAAAGAAAAGGCAGAAAGAAAAAGAAGAAAGCAAAAGGACAATGACAAAAAGACATTTTTGTCTTGCCCAACCATATGTAGATGTTTAACTGATGTTGATATGACAGTTGACACTGTGGGTGTGAATCATTGGCTTAACAGCAATTCAACTGATGATTCAATGGTTAGTAGGGCCGATGTAGGACTTCAGTGCACATTTACATTGCACACTCTTTGTCTGCCATGTTTGTTTGTGAAGCACAGCGTTAGCGGTGATTCTGGTATGTTGACCATGGAAGAAATAGACCCGATGACAAACTCTGAACTGTGTTTCAGGAAAATATGATTTCCAGTTAATTGTTTCGTTTCACTGCTATTTTGCACCAACATTGAAAATACCTACCTGCCTTCTGCTGAGGCCATTAGAACCTACATCTTTCTGATACCACTATCACTTTTCAAGGTTTTAGCTTAAAGTGAGTGTACATTAACATTTGACAAAATAAATTGCTCATTTCTCCTCTTTCAAATGAAAAGTTATAAAATAAACCCTTGCTCAATTCAATACACTCAAGGGTTTTGCTGCCACTTTACTTGGTCTGATATGACCAGTAGCTTATGGTGGCCAATGTTAGCAAACTTTAGATAGATATTGCTTTGTAACTGATATTACAGTGTCAGTTTGATTACTTTACTTGTGCTAGTGTTACACTACATTTTAGCATTAGGCTAACAATTATCTTGTAATTGCCACTCGTGGCCACAGCAGCAGCTGTTCAGCAAAAGTTACACAGGCTTGTATTAAGTATGATTTCTTTTTCAATCTCACCATAATTTCTCGCTTTTCTCTTTTTATTTTGTTTAACTTTGCCAGGTTGTGAAGGTTGTAGGAAGCAACATCTCCCATAAACTCCGCCTCTCCCGGGTCAAGCCGTCTGATGAGGGCACCTATGAATGCCGTGTCATCGACTTCAGCGATGACGCAGGTGCCCGCCACCACCGTGTCAGAGCCTACCTGCAGGTGGTGCCAGAGAGCGACATCATCAACGGTAACCACAACGACAACTTCGAGGCCCTGGACGATACCAAGGGAGGAGTCGCTTTCGTTGACGGGGGCGACCTGGAGTCTCACGGCGGAACCAAAGAGCACACTCACGGCCATCACCAGAATCACGGGCACCACCAGGATCACGGGAAGCGGCCTTCGTTGCCGGCCCACCACGGCCACAGCCACAGCAGCAGCAGTCAGCAGCACAAGGCAGGCAGAGAGCTCAAGAAGAGGGACGTGGACAGTAACCACAGCCACAATGACTGCACCAACGAGCCAAGCTGTACGCTGTAGATGTTGGTTCATTACACCTGAGTGATAGATTATGCAAGGATTGCATAACATGATGTGTGTCACAGCATAAAAAGCTATTCTTCCCACACAGTGCAAGCCTGTGCACAAATCCAGAATACCTAGAAATGTACAGTATGGCTTATTCAGAGCGGAGTGCTGTAAACTGTGATGGGAATGTAGCTTTTTCTTGCTGTGCATGGGTCTGGTTTGGACTGCTCACCATCTGTAAAGCCTGGCCTCATGACATTCAGCAAGGGGGGCTGATCTAAGCAGTTCCACTGTTTCTGTTCTCAAAAAAAAGACTTGTCTTACTATTAACCCATGCTCTCTTCCCCTCTTGTACTTTAGATACTGTAAATAACACAACCCTGCTTTCACGCTCATACTTCTTCCACTGCCTTACTCTCTCATTTGATACACCCTCAGAACAAAAGTATATTAAACCTTTTGTAACTGCGTCTATGCCCGGTAAAAGAAAATGTTCCTTTTTTTTTCTGAGAGCGCACTGAATGAAACTCAACCGTCAGTGATTCTGTCCTGGAAATTTTGTCGAGTCTGATTCCATAGCTTTTTGCCTAGAGCACTCACTTACTTGCATCTTTTTGTATTCAAATAATGGACATGAATATGGTGCAAAATCTGTATATACCTGAAATTCAGCAAGTTATTCTGTGTTTACTGGCAGGGAGAAAGAAACATGCTTTCTTGAGCAGGAATTCATAGTCTCAGAGCAGCAAGTGTTCATCAAGCACAGATACGGCCACAATTAATCTGAGTTGGAGTAAATACAGCGGCAGTGTGGAAAGTGTGGGATTTCTTCCACATTTGTGTGCAATTCAAACAAATCACATCACGGGCTGTGTTTTCCCCACAGCGCTTTTGAGCTTATGAATTTGCAGTGCAACAGAAAACATGATTTTTGTTCACCCCTTGTGCTGCAGGTTTGATCCATTCATGGCCGTTCAGGCTGAAAGAAATCAATCGAGTTGTTCCATGTGGACCTCACCTGTTTGGAAAGCCATGAAAAGATCAAAATCTGACTTTGTGTGCCTCTGAATCCACTCTGTGACTATAAATCATTGGAAGAAATGGGGAATTTTGGTGCAAGATACTTTTTGGGAAGAGCAATGCTGTGTTCCTATCCCAGCTTAGTTCCCTTATTCCGATGCTCTGGCCCAGTACTCATTTAAAAAGCCTCAATCCTCTCCACTACAAGCCTCTAATCAACTCTGTATATATGACTGTATAATATGAAATAAAGTGCATGTTCAATCATTTTCTTAAAAACTTTTGCAACCAACCATACACAAAGACAGTGTGTTAGTTAAAGGTATTTTTGTCACTTAATAGTTTGGTTCATAAAATATCCATTGTGTTCTGATTTTTTTTTCTACTTTATAAGTCCTGTTAAAGAGATCTTTTTTTCCGTTGCTTTACTGCTCTCCAGAAGTGCTGTACAGACAGATGAATGACACATTCTCTTCATAGCTGCTCAGAAAGGGGTTTCCCTAATGTATCTTAGTACTTAAGCAGTATTTCTTAAACTACTGTACTCTATGTGGAGGTCCACAAACATGAGCGTTGTCGTGTTTTAATGAGCTTGAACGTGCAGTTTGGGACTTGATCTGAAAAGGTTTGAGAGGTCATTTTACTTCTGCCAATGTTGTAACTCGATGATAATCTCTTTGCTTAGATGCTTGTGTGAAGTGCAGGACAATACTTCATGCTGAAGGTATCAAATGGGACGAAGTGAATGCTGGTAACATATTGAATAAAGCCTTGAGCAGTGAGGGCGAGAAGAGGAAAATGTTGTTAGTGAAACACTGAAATTGGCTGTCCATACTGCCTCGGAATATAATCTGTGTCTCAAGGCCATGAGGGGCTTTACTTCTGTGCTGTATTATCCATCAGAGCAACTACAGCTCTCCGTTTATTGTTGGCAGTCTCTGTAGACTGGGAGGGTGCTTCAGTGGAAGGAGGGGTGATGAGTGGGATTGTTTTTTTTCAATGAGTAACTTTGATTTGATGTTTTGTAAAGGAGAGATCACTGTTAAAAAGGAGGGAAAATGTACATTTCTTCGAGAATGTTTGGTCTCCCACTAAGTGTATGGCTTTATCAAATGAAATAAATTGTATATGAAATAACAGGGAATCTATGGTCATTTTCTTACCGATTGAGGGACGTGATATGGTAAAAGCCACTTTAGCTTAATTCAATTCAATTCAGTTTTATTTATATAGCGCCATATCATAACAAAGTTATCTCAGGGCGCTTTGTCATAAAGAGC
>LKNJ01006776.1:17064-54825 GCA_002120245.1 Maccullochella peelii
CTCACGTGCCCATTTGTAGGCGCTTTCGGCGGTGGACAGGGGTCAGCATGGGCACCCTGACCGGTCTGTGGCTACGCAGCTCCATACGCAACAAACCGCGATGCACTGTGTGTTCTGACACCTTTCTATAAGAACCAGCATTAACTTTTTCAGCAATTTGAGCTACAGTAGCTCTTCTGTTGGATCAGACCACACGGGCCAGCCTTCACTCCCCACGCGCATCAATGAGCCTTGGCAGCCAATGACCCTATCGCCGGTTCCAACACATCAACTTCGAGGATAAAATGTTCACTTGCTACCTAATATATCCCCCCCACTAACAGGTGGCAACAAGATAATCAATGTTTTTTCACTTCACCTGTCAGTAGTCATAATGTTATGGCTGATCGGTGTATCATCCATAGGTGAAATCCATCCCTTAATTTGAGACGAGATGCCGGTGAAATCTATCATACAGCATATAGGATTTGATCCAATAAATAACATAAAAGAAATGTTACTAACTGAACGTTCTTAATCCGGTGTCTTGCCAACATCTCACAACATCTCACCGACATCTCACAACGTCTCACCAACATCTTACCGACATCTCATCACAACATCTCACCGACATCTCACCAACATCTCACCGAGATCTCACCGGCATCTCACCAGCAGCTAGTAAAAACAGCAGCAGTTGCGTGGCATTACAGAGGGTTCTAGCAAAAAACAACAACTCAGGGTCATCCAGCAAAAAAGTTGAAACAGGCTTAACTTTTGTTGCAACACAAAGTGATGACATCTGGCAAGACGCTGCATTGGTCAATCACATACATGCAAGCTCACATTCCTGGTAGATTATTTTGTAACATGGCTACCGTATCTTCTCTCATCTCCTCACGATCGTCATGATGAAAGATAAAATAGTTGCTACTGTTATAACTTTCCAGAGTTGTAAAATCCTGTCTGAGTATTTTAAACCTCTGTGCTGAGCTTTGGTATCTGATAAACCTTCAAACTCGTGGCTCTGTTACTTAAACAGAACAAACTGGATCAGATTTCATGTCTCATCTGAACCTGAAACAACATGCCAACACAGCCCCCCCGCGCTGTTTTAACACAGGGCTGATTTCAGACCACATCTACATTAAGCAGTCTAAACCTTAAAATGCTGTTCCGTGTGAAAATGACAGTTTCCAGGTGGTTTTAGTAGAGACATCTGTCCACAGTGAAACACCTAATAGTTAGGGTTAGTCCTTTGTCCTTTTTTCAGTTAACAAATAACAAAACTGCATCACGGCCAACATCTGTTGAGGAGTGAGACAGCTGGCTGATAAAATCATTATTTTATGACAAAATCAACATAAATACAAGATACAGGAGTTTCAGCCCATTAAAGCTCTGACAGTCTCCTGCTCTCTGATCAGCTGAATTCAACATGTAGTTGTTTCTCATTTTTATCTCATCTGTTGTCAGATGACTGAATGAGAATGAAACAGTGATTTAAACACAACTCATTAACAAGCTGCTGCAGATAAAATCATTACTTTAATGTCATCTGACAAAATCAACATAATGACAGCAGCTCTGCTGTGTATTCAGATATATTGACCTTTAAAATGATTGATCATGAGGGTCTGCATGGACCCCTGCGCAGATGTTCACATGCAAACTGGACGCTTGTTTGTTAGTTTTCCTTTTTTCCTTTTTCAGCTAAATATGAAAAAGGAGCTTCTGTTCTTCTTGCTGTCAGGAGGTCACCATCTTGTTTTCTGGACTGCACGTGTGAAACGTTTCTGCGCACTCAGATCTCCGGGTGTGTGAAGTGTGTATAGAAGTGCGTACGTGCACGTCCTGGAGTATGATCAAAGCTTATGAAGGTAGTCAAAGTGTCAGAGAAAGTGTAAGCGGTGAAAGCAGTTGAAGTGTCTGTAAGTGTAAGATAATGAGACAGTTGAACTGCTCCTCTTGATGCTCTGAAGAGTAAAGTTGAAGTTTGTAAAACAGTTCAGATATAAAATAAGATTTTTTACAGAAAGAAAAAAATCATTATCACTATTATCACTATTGAAATCCCAGTGAGAGATTTACAGATGAGTTCAAACAGAAAATTCTCGGTCACTCAGCTTCTCTTCCTGTTTGACTGTTTTGTTCAGATTCATCAGTTCAGTTTGTTTTACAGAGAAAAAAACAAGGTCAGAAGGGTCGGGAGGCTGCTGAGAGAGAAAAGAGACAGAAAGGAGGGGGGAGTGCTGGGAAACTGAGGTTACTGTAGTTCAAGTTGAACACTGTTTATATGGATAACAAAGTCTGAGAATGTGTTCAGCTGTGATCTATGGAGCAACAGCAGAAACAAAAACCCTGAGATGTGTCTGCTCGTCGTGACCTCTAACGTCAGTACACTGGTGCAGCTTCCTGTTTACACCAGACAACAGTTTGTCTCTGGACAGTTTCAGATTGTGAGTGAGACTGTTAGTCATTGCTCAGGGTCCAAACAACCCATCATGTGCGTTGCTGTGTGTTTATGAAGCTCCAGGAGCTCCTGGAAGATGAAACTCAGAGAAAATTTAAACCTCCTTTAGCAGTGTGTGACAGAGGAGGCATTGGTTAGCGAGCTCAATCTTAAGACCTCCGATGTTACACAGGAAGCGTACCATTAAGCCTGAGTCCTTACTGCAGTGGCTAGAATTCGATTCCCCTTCTCTCTGCCCCGCCTTTCCTGTCTCTCTGCAGAAGTCACTATCCAATAATTTCTGAAAAAACAATCCTCAAACGGTGCTTGATCCACTATCACACACTTATAATGAATACACCTGATGTGGTGAACTATCATCAACACACACATAAACAGCTATAGCTATTGGTGTCCTTCCCTGATTGGCCGAGGCCTTAATTGGTAGTTAATGCTACATGATGATTGGCATGGGATTAATTTATTGATTCACGCTGTGGTATTTGTCCACAAGAAGGCACTCCAGGATTACTTAAAGGTAACAATGCTGACCTTATGAACACACAGAACAGATAATCTGACAAAGATCTGAACTAAACCCAGAACCTAGAACCAGAACCTCTAAACCAACCTAACAACACACGTGAAGCACAGACTGAGTTCAGCCTCTAATCCAGGATTTTAAACTGCTTCTCCTTCGTCTGTGTTTTAGGTTGGCATGTTCCTGCTCAGGATGACTTCCTGTCTGTTGTGCCTCCTCTTCCCTTTGGTGTCCTCCATTATGGCTGCCGCCCAACCTGCTGGCTGCAAAATCCGCATCACTGACAAAGGACTGGAGATGTGTAAGTATATGGTTTTGTAATTATAGTCCAGAAGTAAACTAAGATCTGAACACATCTAAACTGTGTACATGTAAACTATAATCTAGATATACAATCCAGATTTAAACTGAATCCAGGTTTAAACTATAATCTAGATTTACAATCCAGATTGAAACTATAATTCAGATTTAAACTAAAATCCAGATTAAACTGTAATCCCGATTTAAAGTATAATCCAGATTTATAATCCAGATTTAAAGTATAATCCAAATTTAAATTATAATCCAAATCTAACAATATCCAGATTTAAACTATAATCCAAATCCAACAAGCAGCTGCTCTGTTCTCCTGCGGTTCTCAGTTGTTGCTTGTTAGTCTAAAACCTGTGATTTACTAAACTGGTCTGTTTAAAAAATGTTTGATCTGAACTAGTTAAGACTTCAGTAAGGCTAAATGACATCAGTGACAGCTTCCAATCAGAAACTCAACAACCACATGTATCTCTGTGTCATTAACCCTTTGATCTCCAGCTATTTTAGTTTGGTCTATTTGATCTGTTTGTGGTGTAGTACTAGTAGTATTTGTTGTGGTTAAAGTACTGACAGTATGTATTTTGTGTTTTCAGTGAAGTTTGAGACTCAGAAGTTTGTTGAAGAGGAGCTCAGTAACATCAGTATGCCAGAGATGAAGGGCAAAGAAGGACGCTTCCAATACACCATTACTGAGTACTAATATAACATTATATTTAAAGTAATACTTTAATACCAAATACTCAACATGTTTATTAATACTTTCTCTTTCTCTCGTCTGTCGTCAGTGTGAAGATAACAGAGTTGAATCTGACTCATGCTGACCTGCAATTCATCCCTGAAGTCGGCTTGTTGTTTGATGTTCAGAACTCATCAATCTCGCTGACTTTCCACCGCCGGATCCTCTACTGGTTCTTGTTAGTTCTCCCACAGAACAGTCATATAATCTAATAGTTCTCCTTCAGAACACTAATATAACTCTAATAGTTCTCCTATAGAACACTAATATAACTAATAGTTCTCCTACAAAACATTAATAACTCTAATCTAATCTTTACATTCATATAATTTAATTTTAGTAATGATGATGAAGATGATGATGACGATAGTTGCATTCCGATCAGTGATGAAGAGTCGTTGTTTCTCAGTTACGACACAGGAAACATCAACGCGTCGGCTGAAGGAGTGAACATCAACACGGTTCTAAATTTGATCAGAGATGATGAAGGACGACTGAAGATCAATAACATCACCTGTGGCGCCAAAATTGGCAAAATGAGGGCAAAGTTCAGCGGAACGCTCGGGTAAAACACACTGATATACTGATCAAAAATGATTAATGATGATTAATAGGACTGACGTAGTAATCAATAAAGATGAATGATTACTACTAATAGAATTGATTTGGTAATCAATCAATAATGATTACTGTTAATATGACGATGTAATAAACAATAATGATAATGATAATGAATCAATAATCACTGATCAATAATCACATTGATATCTAATCACATAAATACTTATTGATGTTTCCCCATGCTGTCATGTGACCTCAGTATCAATCAATCAGAAACCGTCTGTCATCACGTCTGTTTTGTTTCAGGAGAGTTTATGACTTCCTGGCAAGCTTTCTGACAACAGGCCTGCGCTTCCTCCTCAACCAAAAGGTCTGTCACCTGTCTCTCTCTGACCTGTCTCTCTCTCTGGCCCGTCTCTCTCTCGCCCATCTCTCTCTCTCCGACCTGTCTTTCTCATGACCTGTCTCTCTCCCTTTCTGACAGTTCTGTCTCTCTCTGACCTGTCTCTCTCTCAGATCTGTCCCGCTCTGAATCATGCTGCTCTGGTTCATGTGAACTCAATGTTGGAGACGATCCCTGTGAGGACGGAGGTCGATCAGTTTATTGGGATCGATTATTCTCTGATTGATGATCCGGTGGTGACGTCCAGGAGCCTCGACATGCACTTCAGGGTCAGACTCCGAGACTGATTATACTTTATAATGTTATTCAGTGCAATATGATAGTAACAGTGTGTGTTGTGTCTGTAGGGGATGTTTTTTGACCTGTCTGATCAGAATGACACATTGGTGAACTACGCCGTTGACCCGGTCATCAGAGAGTACGACAGGATGGTTTATCTCGCTCTGTCCGAGTTCTTTTTCGACAGCGGGATGTTTTCTTACTACAGAGCAGGAATCTTCCAGATGCACATCGTCAATGAGAAGGTCACAACCACCACAGACCCCCAAAACTACCACAGATCTCCAAAACCATTACAGACCCCCAGAACTAATACAGAACCACCACAGACCCTAGACACCTCTACAGTGTCCCCCAAAACCACTATCAACTTTTAAAATTACCACAAACCACCCAAAACTACCACAGACTCCCGAAACCAGTACAGACTATGAAGCCTCTACAGAATCCCCCAAAACCACTACCAACTTTCAAAACCACCACAAACCGCCACAGACCCCCAAAACCATCACAGACCCCAGAAACCACTACAGATCTTCAACACCACTAGAGACACCAAAAACCACTGAGACCTCTGAAACCACTATAGACCCTCCAAACCACCACAGACCCCCAAAACCAGCACAGACTATGAAACCACCAGAGACAAGATTACTCCTCAGAGCTGAACTGAACCTGTCTGACCTTCACTGTTTCTGTTTGTGTCATCTTGCCCTTCAGATGCCCAAAGACATGGAGATGTTGTTGAGAACCACCTACTTTGGAGCCATCATGATGCTGGTGAGCAGAAACACTACGTAAACAGTCACACAGCGGAGACACAGCGGAGACACAACAGAAACCCAGTAGAGACACAATTGAGACACAGTAGAAGCACAGTAGAAACACAGTAGAGACACAGAGACAGTTGAGACACAATAGAAACGTAGTAAAATACAATAGAAACACAGTAAAACATGTTTATTATTCATTAGAAATCACCTGACAGACTTTACTGTTATCTACTGATGTTTATTGATCAGCACTGATCATAAAGGAGGCAGGTTGGCTCGAGGTCTATGGGACCAGTCAGACCACTTTAATGTTACCATTGTGTACCATTTAATCCTGCATAGAACAGAAGCACTATGGTACTGTATATTACTGAAGTACTGAGTAGTACTGTATTATTACATTATTGTAGTAGTAGGGTGGCTGTGGCTCAAGAGGTAGAGCAGGTTGTTCCTCGATCCTGGAGTTGGCGGTTCGATCCCCACTTGTCGAAGTGTCCTTGGGCAAGACACTGAACCCCAAGTTACTCCCGATGGAGGACAGCACCTTGCATGGCAGCTTCGTCTCCATTGGTGTGTGAATGGGTGAATGAGACCAATCTGTAAAGCGCTTTGGGTACCGTTAAAGTGGAAAAGCGTTTTTTAAGTGAAGTCCATTTAGTATACTTCCTTTGTTTTCTGGGTATAACCCAGTGTAGTACTGTGTATTATTACTGTGTCGCGGGCTCGAGGCTGGTACAAACGTAACCAGTCAGGAGTCGCTAACAGTAGAATATTTGTTTTAGTTCAAATTCCCGGCCACACCAACACAGTGAGAACAACAGCGATATAAGTATAAAAATAGTTAATTTATTTCCAATTTAAAACACATGTGCAATCATAAATAGTCTTTTAAAACCCATAAAATAATGATGAGGGTCTATGTACAAGGACAATGGGTGCGTGGGATACCAGTAGTTCAGTTCAATCTTTTAAAATACTCCCAATGCTTCCGGTTCGGACGCCACCAGGGGGCCTGCTTCAGCGGGGCGTCTGTGTGGAGAGCCTTTATCAGTTCAGTCCTGGTTTCTTTGTTGTCCACATATGGCACCGTCCCTTTTCCGGCGCTGTTCCGTGTGTCTCCTTATCGGTCTGCCTCTGTAGATCTCCCTGTTGTCCCCCTTGTCACTCTGCTTGGTCCTGTCGGTGTGCCGTGCTGCTTCCTGATGTTCCCTCTTGGTGGTCTCCCCTTGTCCCTCTTTCTGTGCTTGGGAATGCCTCTTATGGGGAAAGCCTCTGCTTGCTGGCGAATAAGATCACTGGAGTAATAGAGTTCAGCTGGTGTGCCAATTTGTAGTGAGTCTCAACAGGTGCATTGATTAGTACATGNGACTCTGGCAGATCAAAAAAATAAATAAACCTCTGTGACACAGCAAACATACAGTCATTAATCCATGCATTAAAATTGTACACAGCAATAAAAGAAGGATCATACCATTTATAAAGTTCACAATTTATCCAATCACACTGTTCACCCATTTAACTACCAATATACCACCCAATCTGTTTGTACACTCTGTGACAACTGCACTTCACGTTCTCCCTGTGTGTTCTGGGTAGAACCCGGCTCTGGTGGATGCTCCGCTGTCTCTGCAGCTCGCTGTCAACTCACCTCCAAAAACCTCCATCAAGACATCCGGAGCGACAGTCGTCATGACAGCCATCGTGAAGGTGATGTTGCTGCCTCCAGGTCAGCCTCCGGTCCAGCTCAGCAGCATGACCATGGTACACACCCACACCCACACACACACACACACGAAATCCTGAGATCTGATTGGCTGGCAGCTGTCTGTTTAAAGATCAGTCTCTCACCTCTCAGGTGCGCCTGCTGCTCTTACAGTTTTAATAACAGGTGATGGTTCTGTAGGAGTTCCCCATCCTCCAGATGGGACATTTTGGGGATCTCAGTTGTTCCTGATTCAAACTTTGTTTATTTCAGTCCGTGTTTCAGGTTTCACATGACTACTGCTTGTTTTCCAGTTTAACCAGTCACCCCAGTTTTAAACTAGATTTTATTTCCTCACGGATTCCAACTGAAAACCTGCTGATCAAATATACAACAGCTGTTTCCATATTTTATTAATTTTACTGACCTTTCTGTCTTCCTGCAGGAAACAAAGTTTAATGCTAAAGTTTCTATGAAAGGAAAACGTCTGGCTGTTCATGCTGACCTCCGCAGGTACACACACACACACACACACACACACACACACACACACACACACAAACATTGGGGATACAGATGTACCATGTGATAACCACAAGAACTGTGATTGCTCAGTTTGGGCTGCATGTCTCTGATGTGAGCTGGGTGTCAGGCCGAGGCCTGCTGGTTTTGGAAACTGGTGGAACAATGTGTTCTGGTTGTCTTTAGAAGTAGCCCATTTTAACCAAAGGAACTTTTTCCCGGAGACCAGGAACAATTTTTGGAACTCAGGAAACTTTTCTGTGTTTTAATTGGTGGAACCAGGGACTAAACTCCACAGTGACACAACTAACAGGAGTAGAACAGCATGAAGAAACAGAGTCTTTGAAGGATCTGGACTTGGTCTCGGACAGGAAGCAGCCAGCAGCACATTGTAGTACACATTGTGGACTTGGTCTCTTCAGCCGTGCCAGGACTCACAAGAAGGGTCCTCAGGAGAACAATAATACCTGGCCCTGAGGATCCATGATGATGAATCGGAGTGACAGGTGTGTCTGTATTCTCAGCAGTCAAACATGTTCTCGGTGGACTGTCCCGGTGTGGAGAGTGTCGGTGTGGTGACCTCAGGATTGTATCTCTGTTCTTTGCAGATGATGTGGTTCTTCTGGTTTCATCAGACTGTGACCTCTAGTGAGCACTGGGACTCACTGGATGTCTGAGTGGGGGTGAGAGTCAGCAACTCCAGGTCCGAGGTCATAGTACTCTGCTGAAAGGTGATAGCAACAACTCAAAACCTTTGCAGAGTCGCTGCCCCAAGTGAAGGAGTTCAGGTGTCTTGTGGTCTGAGGGTTAGATGAAGCGTGAGCCAGGTAAAGAGCTCAAGTATGCAGGAGGAGAGAAATACATCTACTGTCATAGCCGTTAAAAGAAATGGTTTAACATTGCTTTTTATGTTAAAGTCACTTTTGTCGTCAGTACGTTATTTCCACCAGCCTCGCTGGGGTTTCAAGGCCTCCACTCTGCAGAATAATTGAAGATGCTTTTCCTTCCCTCTGTCGATGTGAGAAATTTAAAAGGATCTGGATCAGTCTGGCTCTTCCTGCAGGACCATGATCATCATGTCTTCTCAGCCTCCTGGATGGACTCTTCCTCCAGAGAAAACCAAATGACTGAGATGATGGACCGCAGTCTGGTGTCTCTCCCTTTTTCCCCACATGTTGTACTCAGTCAGCCTTTGATCATCTGAATCACAAACTGAATGAAAGCATGTCAATATGATTATTTTGTTTGTTATAACCCATAACCAATTTTCTTCTTTCAGGTTTAAAATCTTCTCCAATCAATCCGCACTGGAATCTCTGGCAGTAAGTGTTGGTGTATTACTTTGTCTTATACTAAGTTACAACATTAACTAGATGGAGGCAGAGGTGTGAGTGTTTACTCTGACTGACAGCAGGGGGCAGTAAGAGATCATAAATCACAATACCTAACAGTAAGAACTTGTCTGTCTGTCAGTTGATTCCTCTGCAGGCTCCTCTGAAGACGATGTTGCAGATGTCTGTGGTTCCTTTAATCAACAGTAAGAATCAGAGTCATCCGTAAACTGTAAAACACGAACATACAGTTACAACAGTTTTTACTGTAACACACTGTGACACTGACTACTGTAATGATGTTTTACTCAATATACTACTGTGTGTGTGTGTGTGTGTGTGTGTGTGTGTGTGTGTGTGTGTGTGTGTGTGTGTGTGTGTGTGTTCAGACTGGATAAAGAGAGGAGTTCAGATTCCTCTGGCTGATGGGATGGATTTCATTGAAGAGGTGGTTGAATACCACAACGTAAGTATGTTTACCCAATACATTAAACATTAACCTTTATATGTTTATACATTATGCCGTATTCTGATTGGTCATTAGTCTGTGTATTATTGTTACATATCCTCACTTAGTGCTGCCCCCTGGTTTTGTCAGCAGTTGTGTTGATCTCTGCAGGGTTTCATCGTGATCGGAGCGAATCTTCACTTCAGCAAAGGACTGAGAGAAATGGTCACAGGGAACATCCAGACAGAGTCAGAGACCAACACTGTCTAAATATATACAAACACACAATGCAAATATACACAAGACTGTGTGAACATACCATATAACAATATGTTAATATTTACAAACACGTCAGAAAATGACAGAGAAATGATTGTAGGGAACATCCAGCTAGAGTTACACCAACACACCATATACGTATATATACACACACACACACACACACACGACATATATCTATGTAGTGTTCAATATGCAGTTGTATAGACACTGTGGAAATATAATACACTGTAAACACAACACTGAATCAAAACATTATGTAGGTAAACAAGCGTATGACTGTGTCACATCACCTGTGTGCCAACTCAGGTCCCGCCACCTCGGAGGGGCGTGGCTTAATCAGGTGAGTCCTTCAGTGATCTGAAACGTCAACAGAAAACATATGGTGCTTTCAGGTGCTCCAACATAAATCAGACATAGCCCAGTTTACCAGCAGGAAGTTATATTTTAAGCACAGAGTTTAAGTCCCAGGATTAAACTGGAAGCAGTATGATGAACACTGAATTTTTACAGGTTGTGATGTTTGACCTGAACTCTTGATGCACAGCTGTTAATCAGTGCTGCAGTCATATTTACTCAATGTTTTAAACAGACAGCAGATGTAAAGTTACCACACAGGTTGTTAGTGAACCTCATGGACCAATGACAACATGTACATCACATGGACCTTTGTTGTTTTGTAGATCCTGAAAGTCATGATTAAATCTCTTCAGTTCAGTTTCTTAATAAAACTCACTGTGTGAACCTCTGAGCTCTAACAAACAGGTTGAATGTATTTCCTGACTCAAAACATTCTCTTACATCCCCAAAAGTGTCCAGGGGAGGAGGGGAGTAAACATAAATAAAATCCCAGGGCAGAAAGAGTCAGGGAAACAAAAGTATGGGTGCAAACAAGAGATTCATTAACCAAACAATACCCTATATCAGCGGAGCACCCACGTACCAGGAGCTGGGAACAATGCACACAGGCGATGAGAGATTACCTATAGTGCTAAACAAAAACCACACTCTCCTCACGGAGAGGCACACTACCGAACCCAGTACACACAGACTATCTGGTAGTCTGCCACATGGCCCACTGGCCTCATCTGCATCTCCTCTCCCAGCTTTTGTACACCTGCCCCTGATGAGCAAGTGGAGACCAGCCGTGTGCAATCACCTGCTGCAGGAGGGGGGGTGAATAGTAACTAGTGACAGAGAGAGAGAGAGAGAGAGAGAGAGAAAGACAAAGACACACAAAGACACACAAACAAAACACACATGGCCCTCGGGCCGTAACACATTCACAGAGCTGAATTTTTAATTATTTTAAATTCTTGTTTACATCCAAGTTTACTTGTTAACAGTCTTCTTCTCTCTTCTTCTTCTGTTCTTTTACCTTTAACCACCTGTAGATCAGTGTATTAGTGTGATAACAGCAGCAGGATGTGAAACCCATCACCTGTGTGGTCACACATATACAAACAGAACAGAGATCCACTCATAAAAACATCAGTCTATAGCTCTACAATACAGGGAACCTTTATGAATGTGTGGTTAGAAAGATGGTGCTTATGGCAAATTAACTGGTTATGTACAGTGAAAGTCAGGCAACTAAAACATTTGGTTAATGTTGGAGAAAGATGGTGTCAGGTGACAGTAAATCATCGTCTAATATTAATATAATTCATACACTGTGTGTGTGTGTGTGTGTGTGTTGTCTGTAACACTTCCAACAGAATCAGAACAGGAAACATGAAATTATGTAAAATAATCCTAATCATGTATGATACATTGGTTTAGTGTTGCGGTGAAATCTAAACCAGAGTAAACCAGAACTATGCCGGTGTAAACCAGTATAAACCAGTGTCAAATGAGTGTAAACCAATGTAAATTAATGTAAATGGTAAATGGACTTCACTTATATAGCGCTTTTCAACCTTAACGTTTCCCGAAGCACTTTATAGATTGGTCTCATTCACACACACATTCACACACCGATGGCGACTGAGCTACCATACAAGGTGCTGGCCTCCATCAGGAGCAACTTAGGGTTCAGTGTCCAAGGACATTTCAACATGTGGACAGGAGAAGCCAACCCTGGGATTAATGGATGACCCCCTCTACCTCCTGAGCAACAGCTGCCTGTAAACCAGTGTAAACCAGAACTAAACCAGTGTACACCAGAGTAAACTAGAGTTAACCTGTGTGAATCAGTGTAAACCAGTGTAACTCATGAGACTAAGATGTTTTTAGTGACTAAAACTAACAAAAATCAAGACTAAAATTTGACTAAAACTAATAAACATTTTCGTCAAAAGACTAACAATCAACATTAACATTGATTCTTTGATCATTGAATGAAACAATAAACAGTGTCGCATTTCACTTCATTTATTGATCAGATTTTATTCTCATCAGGTAAAAAATGTTCAGCAATAAACTAATTTCAACAAAACTAAACTCACTGCATCACACAACAGCAGTTAATAAACACTTAATCATTTTATTAGCAGCTTGTTAATAGTTAATTATCAGGTAATAGCAGTTAATTATCAAACCATAAACTTTCAGTTAATTCTCAGGTAACTATCAGTTACTGATTATCAGTTTATTAATCAGTTATATATCAGTTAACAAATAGTTACATATCAGTTAATAATTGTAAAATGCAGCTCTGGCACTTATTGATGTGATAAACAGATTTGTCACAGTTTGTTATGAAGCTTCACTTTTCAAACTGATAATTGTAGCAATATAAATCATTAGTTTGTTTTTATTTCAGTCTTTAACAAATAAAAAAAATCTCTGAGCGTCAGTTCATTTTTAACTTCATCCACCATTTTTTACATGTTTTTTTTTTACCACAGTTCTCTCAATCCGTCACTATTTTTAACTCCTCGGTCAGTTGACTGCGAACCTTTCGGCGATGCCGTCGTAACCGTGAAAACCACACTTCTTGCCGGCGACTCTGCAGCCGAAGGTCAGAGCATCCTGCAAACTTCCACCTACAGACGGAAAATGTATTTATTTATTTAAGTAAAATACAGACAGAAACATTATGGAAGAAACACAAAACAAATCTGATCTCTGTTCAGTCTGCAGGTTGTCATCTGCGAACAGATTTATAAGAATCTGAATCTGACCTGAGAGCGGTGAAGACAGAACAATGACAAGTGATGAAGAGTGTAAGAGATGTTTAAATAAGGATTTAATGTGAAACTACATCAGCCGAGATTCTCATCAATTCTCATCACAGTGGTCCTTTTTAACCAGACACAGATAATATTTGGTGTCCGTATTATTAAAAAAACAAAGCAAATACCTTATTTTATTATTTCAAAAACTGATTCTGTGTGTTGTACTGTCTCTCCACTTCCTGTTGGTAACTCTATCTAATACAGTCAAAATACCCAAAAAATAATCTTAAAAAATATATAAATCTGTTGACATTCAATGTCTAAAATCACATTCAATATGTTGGCAAATTAATTTGTTTTAGGGGAGGAGGGCAGACTCATCATATTGACTTATATTCATATTAAAATTACGTTTTTGGTGGTCAGGATCACTCCTCACATGATTTAAAACATTTTTTTTATCACCAACATGTTTCCACTTCTACTGTGTTCCTTGGGGGGACTTTTACTTTGAAAATGAATTTACATATGGGCATGTCCTGTTGAAGGTTCTCGGTCAGCGGGCATCCTGATTCATCCACCATGAACCTTAATGTCTGTGATTTGAGTCCAGGTAACAGACCTTTGCTACATGTTGTTCCTCATCTCTGTCTCCATTTCCTGTCAACTCTCTAATGAAGGCATGTCTCACCGTTGGACAGTATAATGTCTTACCGTTTGACAGTGTGTAGATGACGGCAGAGTTGAAAGTGTCTCCGGCTCCAAGAGTATCGACAAGAGTTTCAGGAGGAAACGCGTCTGAATGAACAACCAAACCATCTGGACCCAAAGCATCCGCTCCTTTTTCTGCCCAGGCACATACCAGGACAGCCCTGAGAGAGAGACAGACAGGTCAGAGAGCGAGACAGGTTAGAGAAAGAGGTAACAGAGACAGACAGGTTAGCCTTTGACCTTTGACCTCCACTCACCCCTGTTTGACCCGACTGTAAAGTCCTTTCAGAGCAGCTTCAGCTGACAGGAAGCCGAAGTGACGAGCGACGTCTTTACTGACAAACACCTGAAGACACGAGAACATCCATCCATCCTGCTACAGACTGTATGTTTTATATGTTAAAGACATGTTAAAGTTTAACCAGCATAAACAGTGTCCTCTTAAAGACTCGCACCACGTCACCGTGAGGAAACAGTTGATACAGCGGTTCTCTGGTCTTCTCTATCTCCACGGAGAGGGTGATTCTCTGTTGCTGTGGCAATGTGCTGTTATACATCACTACCTGCTGGATCATCTTCACCTGCTCCTCAGCATTTCGGCCCTGCAGGAGTTAAAAAAACTACGACAGTAAAACATTTATGGACTGAAACACCAGATAATACTAGTATGCTGTAATCTGTATTTTACCTCTTGTGGTAAAAAAATTGTTATGTCAGTTTTGTAAATGAATGCTGCTGTAAGACGTTACACTGTTTTGAAATAAAGAACCTTTCACAGGTTTAAGATGGAGACAAAAGGGTTAGTCTGGTCTGGTCGGTTTAGCTGGTCCGATTAATTGGTTTCAGTCAAGGTTGTTGGGTTTACTCATTTTTGTGGAGTTTAGTTGATTTAGTCAGGTTTAGTTGATTTTTTTTGGGGGGGGGGGTTGATGGGTTTAGTCTGATCAGTTGGGTTAGTCTAGATGTTCAAGGTAGTCATATCTTTCAGATTACTTTGGTTTATCAGATTACTCTCGCTAGTCTGGTTGGTAAAGTTAGCCTGGTTTAGTCAGATTGGTCTGGATTAGTCAGATTAGCCAGGTTTAGCTGGACTACTCAGGTAAATCTGGCTGTCTCAGTTTCTCGGACTTGGAGCATCGCTCACCTCCCAGTGAATCCACTTGAACTGATGGAGGTCGACTTTGGAGAAATCCTCTGCTGTGACATCAGGAAGGTTCCTGATGGACAGGAAGTGAGGTCAGAGTTTATGTTCCTCATAAATCAATACAGGAAGAGAATCCAGAAGAAACCTCCATCCCACTGTCCTTCATAACTCCGTCACTCAGGGTCAAAGTTATAAAATTTTTAATGTCTATCAACCATTTACACCTCCCAGCCTGGTGACATCACTATGACATCATCTGGCCACATAAGACTTTCTACAGGCTGAGGAGGACTAACCAGGACCAGTAAACTGTAGTGGAACGACCCTTTAACATTTAAATACATCTGAACTTCCTGTCTGACCTGCTCAGTGTGTTTCATGGAGGGGGGAGGAGTTTCTTCTGCACACAAAAACTTCAACAATCAGTAAAAACAAAATCAGGAATTAAACTTGATTGATTCATGTGTCTGTCAAGACGTTATGGAGTTGAAGACATTTAAATGAAGGTATTATTGGAGCCAAACAGCTGAGCACCTGTGATGGTGGAGTTAGTAGATTTAGAAAATAGTCACACATGTGTCAGTACATTTAAAGTCACAGAGAAAAACGCTCTACAAAGCAGCAAACCTGCAGAATCTGTTTCTCTCCCAGAAACACAACACAGCAGTTACACCTTCTCAAATTCTTCACTGCAGGTGCAGAAATCCTCAGCTACGAATCACACATTAAGAAACTCATCCGCTCACACTTTTGCTGCAGTAAACATGGTGCAAAACACATTCACACACCCGGATCACAAAATGTGAATTCATGAACAAAATCTGCTAATCAGTATGGCACCCAAGACAGGCAGTTGGCACATATTGGAAAGGGAAAGACTAAAACATATTCTACAGGTGTGCAACTCTCATTGCATGACTTCACATACTGATTTGCAAATTTTGTTCATGACTTCACATTTTGTGATCCAGGTGTGTGAATGCGTTTTGCACGTTTACTGCAGCAAAAGTGTGAGAGGATGAGTTTCTTAAAGTGTGATTCGTAGCAGAGGATTTGTGCACTTGCAGTGAAGAATTTGAGAAGGTGTCACTGCTGTGTTGTGTTTGTGGGAGAGAAACAGATTCTGCAGGTTTGCTGCTTTGTAGAGCATTTTCCTCTGTGACTTTAAATGTACTGACACATGTGTGACTATCTTCTACATCTACTAACTCCACCGTCACAGGTGCTCAGCTGTTTGGCTCCAATAATACCTTCATACGTTTTACAGTCTGGAATGATTAGTTTGTGTAACATCGCTGTTTACTCTGTCACGTCACATTTCTGGCACAAGCAGGATGTCTTCCTCTGTGTGATGCAACTTCCTCTTCCTTTTTTTTTGGATAAATATGTTCGATCATCAGTTCAGACAGAAGAGAAAATTTAGAAATGAGTCATCTCTTTAAAGTCCAACAGTCACCATGAAATGCAATAAAATGTAATTTTATTTACATTCAAACATTCACAGAGTTTAACTTGATGAGTTCACTTCCAAAATCATCAACTTTCAGTGTCTACAGGAGACAGTTAGGAAATTATGTTATTGAGATAAATAAAATATATATATTTTTAATTCTAACATTTTTGTCTTTAATCCTCTTCAGCGTCTGTGAGAGGACTGAGGTGGTCACTGAAGTTATCTTTGAAACACTGTACAGGTATGTTTATAAATTTGATTTGATGATTTTGGAAGGAATATCCTTACAGATGGCAGATTAAAAACTGTTTCATTACTGAACATATTTCATCATATTATTATTAAACATAAATTAAATGAATCAAAGCAAGAATTCACCAAAAACCACTGCAGAGACTCAAACTGACGAGTTTGTGATGAAGCCCAGTGAGCAAACTGAAAGCAGCTCTGTAGCAGATTTAAAGGAATAAACCAACATTTTATTGACTGACCCAGAGTCAGATGTTTCAGATGGATAACAGGTTCATGTCTGTGAGTCCACTACAGAGAGAGGTCCAGGACTGTTAGCCTAGCTTAGCATAGAGACCGTACGGATAAAAACAAAAACAAGATCTAACATGTTAATCAGTGAGCTTTAGAGGTGTTGAAAGGTCTGGACTCTATCTTCTGGACTTTGGATAGAGGCAGGCTAGCTGTTTCCCCTGTTTCCAGGCTTTATGCTAGGCTAAGCTAACCATGTCCTGACTCCAGTTCCGTACTGAACACACAGACATGAAAGCGATATCCATCGTCAGAGGAGGACTTTAAATCTACATCAAGAGTTCTCACATCTCAAACTGAACAGAAGAACGTCATCCAGACAGTCTGAGACTCTGATAAACCTGCAGAGATCCATTTAAACACACAAACAGGTTTAAAGTTTTCTGTAAAGATACTGACATAAAACCTGAGAACTGATCAACACTGACAGTGAAGACTCAGTGAACAAACATCTTTACCTTAGAAAGAGACAAACAGATGCTTTGATATTTTTTTGTTTTCATCCAGTTTCACTGACTTTCTACTGATCTCCGTTCAATCTTATTGGTGGACCCATTCAGGTTCAGAACCTCAACACCTCGCTCTGCAGTGGGTCATGTGACCAGCAGTCATTACACCAGGATCAGATTATATCAGGTACTCATGCTTCCTTCAGGCGGGTCAAACAGCGTTCACAAAACACCTCAGTACATTTGTTTTATCTGCCTACAGCATCAGACGGGTGGAGCTTCAGATTCTGAGGGTTTTTCGTTGGAGCGTTGAGGGGGTGTGGCATAGCAGAGTGAACATCTCTTTCAGTTTCCATGGTGACCAAACGAGGCTCAGCTGAATTGCTAACATCTCTGCTTCAGTCTGAGTTTATAGGGAGGTGTTTGTTGGGTTTAAATGTTCACATACATGAGAAAAAAAGAACACAAAACATTCTGGTGTTTGTCAATGATGCAGGACTTCATTTAAAAATGTACAACTTTAACTGATGAGCAGAAACTCGCTGCTGCAGCATAGAGTCTGATGGAAACAAAGAGCCAAAGAAAACTCTGAAACAAATATTCGAACTGATTAAAGACATCCGCTCTAACATCCAGAGTTTATTTGATGTGAAATGTACCAATATGTTATCAGAATAGTTTGAGAAAGTGAGAGGTAACACCTTTTACAGTTATATTTTATCTTCGGCCCTCAGAGAGTATAGGCGGCTCTGATGGTTCCTCGCTGGTTGATCAAACAGGTATCCTGATGTAACATAGCTTCCTAGCGATATGTCGCTTATGTAACTGCAGCAGATTCATTTGATTCCAAGTTCAATAAATAAAGAAACTGTGAAGCATTCACATAATCTATTAAAACAGCTCGGTTTACTTTCAATGATCAACAAGAACACAGAACCAACCAGCATATTCATCATTTTATCAGCTGACGTGCTCAAATATAGAAACACATTAACATTAGTTAAATTAACGTTAGCCACATCACACAACTTATGACACAGGACAGTACATAATTAGATAATTATCATTTTCTAGAAACCTGCAGATGAACAGTATATTCAGCTCTGAACCAGCTGCTGTTGCTGTTAGAAAACGATGCAATCTCTTAAATGTGTATATTTTTCAATGAGGTTTTGAAGATAATAATATGTAGATCCTGCTGATCGATTGATTTTCTATCTGATCTATAGGAGTGATGACACATCCGTCTCTATGGTAACAAGGTCTCATTGACAAAGAGGTATTTTGTGAACGTTGTGCGACGCCAGCCGGCCGGTGAGGTCATCTTACGTGTCAGAGAGAACGACGGTTCGAGATCCACTGGACGGACAAACCACACAACACGCACACGGAGTTTGACCTTCTACCTGCCAAACCACCGCAGAGACATCGACTGCATGCCGCGAGAAGTCGACCATGATGAAACTGACAGGGAGAGAGACAGGAAACTGCTTCATATCAGCTCTGTCTGTTTACCAAAATAAAACCACTGACAGACGGGGAACTATGTTCTGATTGGTTGAAGAGGGGGGCAGAGCTGCTCCGTGATAACGATGATGGTGATGTCCCTGAAATAGAGGCTGTTAGTGAAACACACACACCTGTTCACACCTGCTCACACCTGTTCATGTGCAGAATGGTGCGGCTTCCTGTGCTGATGTTGCTGATGACGACAGAGGCTGGAAGGACACACTGAGCGTGCTCAGACACCAGAGACACATCGATGTGGAACTTCTGAAAATCCTCCAAAATAAAACTACAGACAGGAAACTGTTTCTCTTACACTTGTGTATGCTGCTCAGAGGAGAGAGGAAACGAGGATGAATGACAGGAGACAAGGAAACGAGGAGATGAAAGGAAGTGAGGAAACAAGGAGATGAAAGTTTTCAAGGAAACAAAAAGAGAGACAGGAGATAGGGAACAAGGAGACGAAAGGAAGTGAGGAAACAAGGAGAGAGAAAGGGGACGAGGACACAAGGAGATGAATGTCAACAAGGAAACAAAGAGAAAGGGGACGAGGAAACAATGAGAGAGAAAGGACAACCTTGATGAAGATATTGATGAAGGTATTTATGAACCTATTGATTCATGTGTTGATGAGTATATTGATGAAGGTATTTATGAACCTATTGATTCATGTGTTGATGAGTATATTGACAAATGTATTGATGAATGTATTGATAGATGTATTGATCAATGAATTGATGAGGGTTTATAGATGTATTGATGAACCTACTGATCAAACTATAAATGGATGTATTGACGAACCTATTGATCAAACTATAAATGGATGTATTGACGAACCTATGGATTCATGTATTGATAGATGTATTGATGAACTTACTGATGAAATCATTGATGAATACACTGCGCATTCTGACTTCTGGGGTTAACTTTCTTCAAAGACTGCTAGTATTAGGCCGAGTATATTATTACTTAGTAGACTTCAATCTGTACCTAGGATTGTGGTGAACTAATCTGAAACCAGTGTAGGGTCAAGAGAGCTCATTCTTAAAACAGTTTAGGATTTTAGAAATCACACCTCTTCCCTGATCTGTACAAACTCTTGTTTGTTTGTTGAGCTGTCAATGGAAATGAGTTTCTATTGCCAGGCCATCACCATTGGGTTCTATTTCGTACGTGCTCCGCCCTCTAATGGGCTTCGCTATTGGTTTATCCCCTCGAGGCTCTGCCTCGGCACCTGAGTCAAAATCCATGTACTGGCGGTAGCTCCCTCCCCTATAACTACCCCAGTCTGTACCTTGCTCGTCTCCCTTTTTCAACTCAGCCACCTTGAGTATACACGCATGAGAAAGAGACACAGCAGTATTGCAGTTTACAGCGAGAATGATATGGCTAGTAAGGTTTGCTTCGCCTGCGCCACCCCAATGGCGGTTACGGACTCCCACAAGACCTGCTTCGTGTGCCTGGGGCCCCAGCACCAAGGTGAGTCCGAGAAATGTCTTTATTATCTCACGATTCTCCGGGAGGAGCATGAGCGTCAGGCACGTTTTGCTGAGGCTGCTCGCTCCCTCCACGCTAGCCCAGTGCTGGTGGTGCAGGGAGTGACGGCTCGGCGGAAGGCATGGGCTGTTTATGATGAGGAGGACGATCGGCGGGTCTTTGAGGAGGAAGATTCTGCCTCCCTGTTTAGGGAAGAGGATGACGATGACGTGCCGGTGGTTCATCAGTACCCGCTGGATGACCTGCTGGGTTTGTTTACATCAGCTGCCACAAGGATGGAGTCTCCTCTGCCCCTGCAGCCGGCTGCTCAGGGTTCCGTGGTGGATTTTACCGTGGGCCTTCTGGGTCAGCCTCGAGGGAAGCCCCGGCCTTGCACGGTGGTCCCTAAGATGCAGCCGGTGTTTCTTCACGCTCAGCGGGATTGGTCTGCACCACTGAAGGCTAAACCGCCGGCGATGGCCCAAGCTCCGTATGCCATCGTGGAGGTGTTCCCCCGATCGAGGACGAGGTGAGGGTGTGTCTTGTCGCATCTGCGTCTTTTTGGCTGGGTCAAGGTTGGCTGTCGCTCCCTGCCGAGAGGGACAGGGCCACGGCCGGCTTCCTCGATCGATGTTATGCCGACGCTGCTCAGGTGGTAGCATTGGCTAACAATATGGCGTTCCTGGCAGGATCGTTGGATCGACTGACACACCAGAGGTCAGAGCTGATGGACTCCGAGATCACGGAGGTTCAGACGACAGCGGCGGGTTTCTTACGGATGTCCCAGGCTTTTGCTATTGTGGGTGGTCGTTCGATGTGCACGGCACAGGTGGGCCATAGACATCTCTGGCTAGGCCTGTCGTTGAAGCGGGAGAAGGAGCAGCGTCTCCTTCTCAACACCCCCCTCTTGACTGAGTCGCTGTTTGGGCCTGACATCCACGCGATGGTGGACCAGTTGGAGAGCACGAAGAAGGCGTCCGAGCATTTGGGCTAAACATCTGCAACCCCAGCAGCCTCCACCTCGCCAGCGGCAGCAGCAGCAGCCTCCACCACAGCGCAGCCGTCTGCGTTTTCGGGCCATGGAGGGGTCCGGCGGAGCTATGGCTTCCGGTTCGGGTCAGCAGAGGCAGGCGCCGGTCTTCACACCACCGGGCCGGGGTCATGGTCGTGATTGTGGCCAAGGAGGGGATGTCGGTCCTGTTCGGGAGTCAGTTGGACAGCGACGCCGTCAACAGTTTCCTTATCTTCCTAATAAAAACTGTAAATGGTGTTTGGCTTCAGAGAGCGTGTTTGTCACTCACACTTCTCTTTCTGACAGTCAGGTTAGTGCTACTGTCTGTCCTGTTAACCATGATTTTGCTAGTGTTAGCAAAGTTGCTAATAAAGTGTTTATGGGTTACTGGCTGGCAGGTTGCTGCCGATTTGGGCAGCGGGGTTACTGGGGGAGAGAGTGTGCCGAAGGGCGGTGACAATCGTATTGTGTCAGCCTCGACTGTTCCTGTCTCGGCTCAGGGGGTCGAGATGACGTTGTCAGGGAGATTTGTCGCTCAGACTTGCGTCCCCTCGTGGGTACAGCAGCTTTCTTCGGTGTCCCACAGTCTTGATGTTGGTGCTTCTTCTTTCGTTTTGGCGGGGGATTCGCCGCCGTCCTCGGTTCACCGGGAGACAGCACGAGGGAGGCGGCTGCATCACTTTTGGCGTTAGCTGCGTCTCAGCCCTTTTCGACAGGGCCCCCCGTGCGTTCCTCCCCGAGTGGGGAGGATCAGGATGGGCGGGCCTGATCTGTGTCTCCCTGTCGATCCTGATCTGTGTCTCCCTGTCGATCCTGTTGCCCAGTCGCTCACGGACCACTACGCGACGTGGGTGCAGCTTTGCAGCCCTCTCTCTCCGTGGATGGACAGGACGCTACGGAGGGGTAATGCGCTGCAATTTTGCTGCAGACCCCCTCCATTCAGCGGCGTTGTGCAGACTTCTGTCGCCAATCCCGCGGCAAGGGCGGTTTTAGAGGACGCGGTGGCCGAGCTCCTTCAGAAGGACGCGGTGTCCCCGGTTCCTTGTTCGGAGGCTCAGACAGGTTTCTTCTCCCCGTATTTTCTGGTAGCCAAGAAGTCAGGGGGAGTGAGACCTATCCTGGACCTGTGCACCTTGAACAGCTTCATTGCGCGCATGCCGTTTCGCATGCCCTCATTGGGCTCATCTCTGGTGGGGATGAGTCCGCCTACAGGTGGGAGATTGACCATCTGGTGACTTGGTGCAGCTTGAACAATCTGGAGCTCAATGCTCTAAAGACAGTGGAGTTGGTAGTGGACTTTAGGAAGAACGCAGCCTCACCCACCCCCATCACCCTGAGTGACTCCCGAGTCAGCACTGTGGAGTCCTTCCATTTCCTGGGCACCATCATCAGCCAGGACCTCAAGTGGGAGCTGAACATCAGCTCCCTCACCAAGAAAGCCCAACAGAGGATGTACTTCCTGCGGCAGCTGAAGAAATTCAACCTGCCAAAGACAATGATGGTGCACTTCTACACCGCCATCATCGAGTCCATCCTCACCTCCTCCATCACCATCTGGTACGCTGCTGCCACCGCCAAGGANTCAGGCACCTTCATATCTTAAAGAGCTCATAGTACCCTATTACCCCACCAGAGCACTGCGCTCCCAGAATGCAGGGTTCCTTGTGGTTCCTAGAGTCTCTAAAACTAGAATGGGAGCCAGAGCCTTCAGCTATCAAGCTCCTCTTCTGTGGAACCAGCTCCCAGTTTGTGTACGGGAGGCAGACACCCTCCTCACATTTAAGAGTAGGCTTAAGACTTTCCTCTTTGATAAAGCTTATAGTAGGGCTGACTCAGGTGACCCCTGAGCCCCCCCTTAGCTATGCTGCTATGAGGCCTAGACTGCTGGGAGACTTCCTACGATGCACTGAGCTCCTCTCTCCTCCTCTCCCTCTGCAGCATGAACAGTCTGGAGCTCAATGCTCTAAAGACAGTGGATTTGGTAGTGGACTTCAGGAAGAACGCAGCCCCACTCACCCCCATCACCCTGAGTGACTCTCCAGTCAGCACTGTGAAGTCCTTCCGCTTCCTGGGCACCATCATCAGCCAGGACCTCAAGTGAGCTCAGAAAGCCCAACAGAGGATGTACTTCCTGCGGCAGTTGAAGAAATTCAACCTGCCAAAGACATTGATGGTGCACTTCTACACCGCCATCATCGAGTCCATCCTCACCTCCTCCATCACCATCTGGTGCTCTGCTGCCACTGCCAAGGACAAGGGCAGACTGCAGCGTATCATCCGCTCTGCTGAGAAGGTGATTGGCTGCAATCTACCTTCCCTCGAGGACCTGCACGCCACCAGGACCCTGAGGCGTGCAGGAAGGATTGTGGCTGACCCCTCCCTCCCTGGACACAAACTCTTTGAAACGCTCCCATCCGGCAGGAAGCTGCGGTCCATCAGGAAAAGGCTGGACTGAAAGACAGTACAGAGGCACTAATCATGGCAGCACAGGAACAGGCTCTGAGCACAAGATCAATAGAGGCTGGGATCTACCACACCAGGCAGGACCCCAGGTGCAGACTGTGCAAAAGTGCACCTGAAACAATCCAGCACATAACAGCGGGGTGTAAGATGCTAGCAGGCAGGGCGTACATGGAGCGCCATAACCAAGTGGCTGGCATAGTGTACAGGAACATCTGTGCCAAGTATNCTGCCAAAGACAATGATGGTGCACTTCTACACCGCCATCATCGAGTCCATCCTCACCTCCTCCATCACCATCTGGTACGCTGCTGCCACTGCCAAGGACAAGGGCAGACTGCAGCGTATCATCCGCTCTGCTGAGAAGGTGATTGGCTGCAATCTACCTTCCCTCGAGGACCTGTACACCGCCAGGACCCTGAGGCGTGCAGGAAAGATTGTGGCTGACCCCTCCCACCCCGGTCACAAACTTTTTGAAATACTCCCATCCGGCAGGAGGCTGCGGTCCATCAGGACCAAAACCTCACGCCACAAGAACAGTTTCTTCCCGTCTGCAGCTGGCCTCATCAACACGGCCCGGGACCCCTCTGTGACTCGGACACTAATACCCTGACAACTCCCAAAGGGCATTACACGTTATATTAACGTAAGCCCTGAGGAACAGTGCGTACTGTAAACTTTTGCACATCCTCAGCAAATTTTTTGCACATCCTGCACTAACTTGTATAGCTCTCCATATTCATATTATCATTATTATTGTATAGTGTGTTTTGTTTCAAATTTTAATCTTATTTCACTTATTTATAATTCTACACATTGTTAATAGTGAAATTCTCTATTTGACATTGTATACTTGCTTTTTCTTGATTATGCACCAATTCACCAAAGCAAATTCCTTGTATGTGAAAACCTACTTGGCAATAAACCCGATTCTGATTCTGATTCTGATTCTGATGTTGACGGTCCACCAGCTTCTGGAGTGTGTCCAGCCAGGCGACTGGATGACATCCATCGACTTGACCGATGCTTATTTTCACGTCCCCATCCTATACCTGCGATTCGCGATGGGGGGGGCGGTGTTACCAGTTCTGTCGCCTTCCGTTCGGTTACTCCCTGTCCCCATGCACGTTCTCGAAGTGTGTGGAGGAGGCATTGGCACCACTCAGGGTGCGGGGGGTGAGAATTTTGACCTACATTGACGATTGGTTGATTCTTGGGCGACCAGACACGAGGTGGAAGCCCACACCGTGCTGGTTCTTCAGCACATCATGCACTTGGGCTTCGCCATCAACCCCGGCAAGAGCAACCTGCAGCCCAGCCGGTAGGCGCCTTACTTGGGGCTCCTCCTGGACTCCCACGCCATGACGGCATGGCTGTCAGAGGCACGGGTCGAGGCAATTTTACGGTTGGGCGCAGGCCCAAGAGCTCAGCGGGTGAGGTTATGTCTCTCCTTGGCATGATGTTGGCAGCCCACCCGGTGGTGCGACTTGGGTTGCTGCACATGAGGAATCTCCAGCGTTGGTTTGTGCGGCTTCGGTTGCACCCACGCCAGGACCAGCAACACATGCTCCGTGTTCCGGCACTGGCACGGAGGGATGTGATGTTTTGGGTTTCACCCGATTGCCTCCGCGAAGGAGTGCGATTGGGGTGTGTTCCATCCTATGTGCAGCTCTTCACTGATGCCTCTCTGTACGGTTGGGGCGGGACGTTGAACGGGGCCAGTGTGAATCCAGAGGATTCGGCCACCCGTCACATCAAGCCGCCACATCAATCTGCTGGAGTTAGCAGCGGTGCAGAACGTGTTGCTTCACTTCGCCCCACAGCTGAGGGGGAGGCACGTTTTGGTGCGGTCCAACAACACCACAGCCGTGGCCTATCTGAACAGACAAGGGGGTGTCCGATATCTGGCTCTGCACAGGCTGGCGGTCTCCATCTTGACTTGGGCAGATCACCATCTGTGTTCGCTGAAGGCCCGTTAAGTGCCAGCGTCCCACATTGTGGGGGCGGACCGAATGTCCAGGGGCGGCCCAGTCAAGGACGACTGGGGTCTCTCTCCAGACGTGGCGGAGGAGGTCTGGCAGAAGTTCAGTCACCCTGTGGTCGACCTTTTTGCAAGCAGCGAGAATGCCCAGTGTCCCCTGTGGTTCTCCCTGAGGCGGGCGGACAATCCCCCCTTGAGGGTTGACGCGTTAGCCCATCCATCTTGGCCTTCCGACCTGTTGTATGCCTTCCCGCCTTTGCGCTTGATGATGCCTCTGCTCCACCGGGTCCGGACGCAGCATCTGACAGTTATCCTTGTGGCGCCAGAGAGTCCGGGGGCCAGGTGGTTCCCGGACCTGGTTTGCCTGACCAAGGCAGGGCCGTGGCCGCTTCCGGATCTACCCACAGCCCTGTGGCAGGCGGGGGGCGCCATCCTCTCGCGTCCTGTTCTGGGACGACGTCTCATGGTATGGCGATTGAGAGGGTGAGACTGAGCTTGGGGTTTCCTGTCGCTGTGGTCTCCACGATCCAGAATGCACGTGCCCCATCTACTACCAGGGTGTACGCGTCTCGGCGTAATTTCACGGCCTGGTGTGAGATTTTGGTTTTCCTGCAGGATCTGTTTGACAAAGGGCGGGCCACTTCCACCTTGGGGGTGTTTGTGGCGGCCATTGCTGTCGGTCATGATAGTCTGGGGTGCTTCATCAATACTTCTTTGACAAGTGGTCATTTTCCTAACACTCTAAAAGCAGTGAGAGTCAATCGTCTTTTAAAGAAACCCACACTTAACCCTTCTGACATAAAGAATTATAAACCTGTCTCTCTTCTCCAGTACCTTCATTAATGCATGAATCCATAGGTTCATCAATAGTTTCATAAATAAGTTAATTAATACATTCAGAAGCCTCTTCTTACATTTATTTCTAAAACACTTGAGCATGCTGCCTTCACTCAACTTCCTGCATATCTCCATCAAAACAACCTCCTTGACCCCCACCAGTCTAGTTTCAAGGCAGGCCACTCAACTGAGACTGCCCTCCTTGCCATCACAGAGGAACTCCACACTGCTAGAACAGCCTCCCACTCTTCTGTCATCATCCTGCTGGACCTTTCAGTAGTGTTTGAACCACCAGATTCTCCTCTCCACCCTCCAAGAACTGGGAGTCTCAGGCTCTGCACTCTCCCATCCTACCTCAAGGACCACACTTGGAGAGAATCTGTATCTGAACCTTGTAGCCTCACTATTGGGGTCCCTCAGGGTTCTGTTCTGGGTGCCTCCTCTTTTCTCTTTACACCAAATCACTTGGCTCGCATGGCTTTCCTACCACAGCTATGCAGAAGATCTTTTCAGTGGTCTGAAACCCAGGTGGCAACACAAATCTCTGGGTGTGATATTGGATGACCTACTGCCCTTTGCTGCCAACATCGCTGCGACAACCTGCAGATTCATCCTCCACAACATCAGGAGGGTGCGTCTCAAAATCACGATTGTTCGCGATCCTGGCTCCACAATGGTGTAACGAGCTCCCTATTGACATCAGGAAAACAGATCCTCTACACATCTTCTGTCGCAGACTGAGAACTCATCGGTTCAAACTGTACCTTGGACCATTTAAAAAACAAAACAACTCTCTTCTTGTTTCTAAATGTAGCACTTGAAGCAGTTCAGCATATTTGATGATTTATGATTCTTGTAACATTTGTGTACTTATTGTAAGTTGCTTTGGATAAAAGCGTCAGCTTAATGAATGTATTGATTAACTTATTTTTGAAACTACTGATGAACCTATGGATTCATGCATTAATGAAGGTATTGGAGACTGATCTGTACTCACTCAGCCACAGGTCCAGCAGACAGTGAGCCCATGAAGGCGCTAGATGCTCCGAGCAGTGACAGCACTGTGCAGGAGTTTGAAGCGTTTCCACCTCGCTGCCAACGTTGCGACAAACACCTGCAGGTATGGGGAGTGATGACATCACTGCATCATCAATCAATATATTTATTAATGTTCAAATATCAGCAATGGTCAAACTTATGACGCACATGAAGCACTCAAAGCTTCCAGTGAAGAGACGAAAACATCAGATCTGTATGGAGCAAAGAGACTGTAGGTTGGAAGTTTCTGTCTACTATTTAATTTCCTCATTCATACAGTCAATATGGAGGATCAATAATATCATTCATCTGCAGAAGTGCATGTTGGCAAACCATATCCTAGAGGATGATCTTTACTAACGTGGCCACTTTTGTGAATTAGTGCGATCTCTGTCCTCACATTGGAATATCACACATTGTAGATTCACCTTAAGTCAGCAAACTGTACAAAGGTCACTAAAAAGTCAGCAAACAGTCAGTCAACACTATGCTACAAACACCAGCAGCGTGACGTGGCGCTGAGCGTCTATTCTGCGCTGAGTGCTGCACATTTGGCATTTTTGTGGTTGCTGAGAGTTGAAAAATGTTCAACTTTAGGTCAAACAATGCGCTCATCGCTTTCACTTTTTACCCAGCCATCCAATCACACGGGAACAGGGGCGGGACAAATACCACAAGGCCAACCGTCACATCCTGCATGTACAAGTGCTGAAAAACGAGAAAATCTCATGAACCCACATAGTCCGGCGGGTCCTTTCTCTCTCCCTACATGCTTCAGCCTTCTCTTCATCCAGAACAAGTACTCTACCTTGTGTCGACATTTTTACACTCAGTATTTGTTGATAATGCAAACTATCTGTTCTTGTAACACATACTTCCGCAGATATTCCGTATCACAGCAACCAAAGCGTCTCACCTGAAAAAACACTGTGCATCTGACCTCTGCCTCCAAAACACTCCCAGCTGGGCGTTTTCAGAAGAGCGCCTTTTTTTCACTTTATTTATCTTCCCAGACTCGTTTTCTCCATCCATCCTTAGCTCGATCTGCCCGACTGTTCACCTGTATGTCAAACTGTTTGTCTGTCTGTCACTAATGGTTTGGCGGTGGTAAGGGAACAAGGGAAGGGGGAGCAGCGACGTCACCTCTGTCTGTAATATGTGCAAAAACATTTAAAAAAGAAGAGAGACGGGCATTTTCAGCTGGGACAAAAAACTTACAGTCACACCCCCTTACAGTCAGTAAACACTGAAACAGTCAGTAGTTAAGTCAGTGTGTTTGTGCTCTCAGATAATCATAAAAAATCCCTTTTGGTTTGAAAAGAATCAATTACAGATAGAAATGTTGTATTGATCATTTAGTGGTAGATAATCAACACAAACACTGTTTTATGTCACCTGATCTTGCTGTCACTGTTAGCATTAGCCTTTGTGCTAACCTGCTGTCGGTTTTAGCATTAGCCTGTGTGCTAACCTGCTGTCAGTGTCTTCTTCTGGGTATTTGTCGACCACGTTGATGATGTCGACACACACCAGACCCACACACAGAATCTTCTTCTTCTTATGTTCCTCCATGTTGATCTGCTCAAACTGACACAGACACACAGCTGCAGTCTGGACTTTGACAACTAACGTCTCATTACATAACATACACGACTTCCTGTCAGCAGAGATTATAAAATAAGAGCCTTCTTCTTTTTTTTTTTTTTTCCTTCTTCTTCTTCTTCTTCTTCTTCTTCTTCTTCTTCTGTGACTTTATTGGCGGATTGCAAACCTGCATAAATGGGTGCATACCGCCACCTACTGAACCGGAGTATGTAACGTCAGGGCATTACATCTACTAAAAAAATTTAAAAATAAATAAAATAAATTATATCTTACGATCTAACCCTTTATCTTTAAGGAATATAAATAGAGCCTTGCACCGTTCCCACATTTCAAATGAGAGCCTTACAGACAGTAGCTGCTTATTACTTGTCTGTGAGCTGAGTGTCAATATTACTTCCTGTCATCATCTTCCTGCTTTTTAATGCTGGCTGTCACCAACGTTCAGCTGCATTACTGCCACCTGCTGTGCCAGAGTTTGGACCAGAATTATTGATCCAATAAAATAGAAAACTAGAATCTGTCAGGTAAACAAATTAAAATTAAATACATGTTTATGACTAATTTCTTCAGTGTGTCTGCAGATTATTGTTAGAAATAAAATATGACATCATCATCTGATATCAAACCCATGCAATAAATATTTTGAAATTCTCCAACCTTACGATCTAGAGGTGAGTGGACATTCCAGTTAGGAATAAGTGCTGATGTCAACCATAAACATGCAGATCAGACACTGAGCCAACCACGCCTTAAAACTTAGAGGTAGGTGGTGCTGTTATAGAATTTGGATATCCTTATTGATGTCTGTTATAGACATGTAAGTTTGGTCAACATAATCCACCCCTACAATTTAGGTCAATGGAGCTGTCGTGATTTTCAAAATAAGTGCTAATGTCACACAATACTAAAAACAAAAGAAAAGAGTTTGTCACCCCTTCGTGCACACAAGCAAAAGGAAAACAGAAAAACACAGTCCAGTTTAGATAAGAAATGGAGGTTGATTAAAGGGCTAATCTCAAAGACCACTGAATTTCTTTTCCCACCTCAAAACACAATTTTGTGTTTTTTTTGGAGGGGGGATGAAGGAACTACAACTAGTTACATTATTTTTATTTTATTTTATTTTAACAAATCATGATTAGACAAAAATTTGTAAGCAAGAAATCAATATTCAATATAATAAAGGGAGAAGAACCCATGCAATTAGAAATGTAAACTTCATGTATACGAAATAGTAATAGGGTTGCCCTTTAGGCATTAATCGGTAGAATAAGCCTGCCCTCTCAACTCATGAAAATCAATCAAGTTAAAATTTATTTTTCATATTTTTCATGAAGATCAAAAGGGTCTACTGTTTGTAGTGTGCTTATCCATTTTCTCTTCTTCCTTTGTTGTTGAAATCTAGTTAATTTTATGTCACTTTCCATACCATATAGAGACCAAATAATTTATATTATGCTCCTTAAAGTGATTATATAAAACTGTAGACTTACTGCCTTTCCGTAGATGATACATATGTTGATACATTCTAGTTCTAAGCTGTTTCCAGTTCTTCTATATAGATTTTATTACAGGAGATACACTGGATGGCATAAACCACATCACTGGTGTTTAATGAGAGTGACTGCCATATGGGACTACCTTGTTTAGAATATAAATTCTCCAAGTATGCTTTTAACAAATTGAAGGATCTTGGGTGGAAGCCTTTTGTTAGATTTAAGCACTGTATAAACAAGAATATCCTTAAGATTTTTATGTTTCCTGTAAGCTGTAATCATCTTGAATTCTTTTAATACTGGAATTTTATTTTGAGCCTCCTGGAACGTTGTTTTTAAAGATGAATTAAGGGATGTAATTGAAAATGTTACCACAAATGGGATTACTGGAGTTGTGTTTTGCCTGCCTCTGTAGTCTGTGGAAGACTGGGATCTCAAGCTGACTTCTCTTTTTATTTCCCTTAATAAATGGGCTGAATAGCCTCTAGGTTTTAAGGCGGAGAGGAGAGTACGGGTTGCCACTTCTACATCCTCCCTGTAGCTACATATTCTATGAGACCTGATGAGTTGAGATTTAATGAAGCCTCTATAAGTATGCCGAGGATGATAACTTGTTTTGTGTAATAAAGCATGTCTGTCTGTATCCTTAAACTGTACTTTTGTAGCTAAGGTTTTGGAGACACCGTCAAAATCAGAGAAAAAAACCTGAGTGTCCAAACATTCCACTTTAAGCTGTTGAATATTGAATTTGAGGCATATCTTTGGATAATGGTTATTCAATACATTTACAAAACTTTCAAAATCGGCTAATGAATAGGTCCAAAGACCAAAGGTGTCAACAAGGTATCTTAGATACAGAGAGGGTAATTTAGAACTTTTAACAAAGCCTGAAGTTTCCCAATCTGCCAGGTAAATATTGGCATATGCTGGTGAATGTTTCCTTCCCATTACACAGCCAGAAATTTGCAGGTAACATATTCCATTGAATTCAAAGACATTTTTCACCAAAGTCAGTCTCAAAAGTTCTAAAATTATGTGATCTGGACAGGAGGTATCTGGGTACTTTTGGAAAACTCTTGTTACAGCCTGGAGTCCTAGTTCTGTGTCAATATTTGTGTAAAGTGATTCAACATCTATAGAGAATATATAAGTTTTGGCAGGCACTCTCATGTTTTTCATTTTTTGAACAAAATCATATGTATCTTTAACATAACTGTCATGATTTTGAGATAAAGGGTTTAAAAAGTAATATATATATTCCGTAATGTGATAAGATTCCGAGCCACTATCACTACCAATCGCGTGACCAGGAACTTTTAAGGGGACTGGCCATGATTCAGAGTTTGGTTAGGGGACTGCAAACACTGAGGACATTTGTAAGGCTCTTACTCAGGTTATTGCTAGATGTCAGGTGCTTCCATATAGAGGAGATACAAGGAGAAGTGTAAAACTAAAACACCTAGAATGAATAAAGAGGAAATAAACACACAAAAGAAGAAGAACCTAAAAATACCTTGAAAGAAAACCTAAATGGAAAATGGAAAAGATTAAGGACAAATAATGAAGTAAAGGGAATATTAATGAAAATGTGGACCAAGATGGCCAGAAGCAGTCCTATGGCTCTATCTAGTGGTCACATCTAAAAAGTGTGGTACATCCCAAGAAGGGGTTCCAGTAAAATCAGGGGGAAGAGCAAGGAGAAGAGACCAGGAGACAACGGCCAGATCACCATCCCACACAGGGACATCAGCAGGCTCATGGAAGAGGGTACAGGATTGATAACCACGATTGGTTCGCTGAGGATCGGTCTGTGGGGAACAACTTTTGATAGGAATGTGATAGAAACATGAAACTAAGTTCTACCTGTATTGTTGGACCTTCTGCATCAAATGGTACCGCCCATGAGTCTGTACAACAACCAGAAGGGGGCACAATAGCCATCCAGACTGTGTGTTTTTTTTAATAACTTGGGAGTGGGTGGTGTCAGGCAGTTGTAATTGAGCGTGCACATGTATCTTGAGCCAGATGACAGTCCCTGTGAGTTTCAAGTTTGTAGTTGCTTGTTTCTCTCTAAGATCCTTGAGAAAGCAAGTCACCAGTCAGTTGTATGATTTTCTACACAACAATAAGTTATTTGAGGATCTTCAGTCAGGATTTAGAGTGCATCATAGCACAGACAGCACTGGTGAAAGTTACAAATGACCTTCTAATTGCATCAAATGAAGGACTTGTCTCTATACAATACCATTGACCATCACATTCTATCACAGAGACTAGAACATTTAATTGGCATTAAAGGCACTGCACTAAGCTGGTTTAAGTCCTATTTATCAGATTGATATCAGTTTGTACATGTTAATGATGAACCGCAGAGTCTGGATCTGTGGTTGCGGAGCCGTGGAGTCTGGATCTATGGTCGCAGAGCTGTGGAGTCTGCATCTGTGGTTGCAGAGCTGTAGAGTCTGGATCTGTGGTTGCGGAGCTGTAGAGTCTGGATCTGTGGTTGCGGGCCACCTGCTAACCCCTGTGTTCCTGCTCGGCAGCCACTGCTGCTGCTATTGTTGTTATTGGTCTTATTATTAGTATTACTATTATTACATTGCTATTAGTATTATTTTTATTAATTTTAACATCAATACCATTACCACTGCTATTACTTTACATCTCTATGTCGAACTGTACTGTCCTACCGTATGTTCTCTTTCCTCCTGCTCTCTCTCTCTCTCCCTCTACTCTCTCTCAACCCAACCACTTGAGGCAGATGACCATCCACCCAGAGCCTGGTTCTGGTTCTGCTCGAGGTTTCTGCCTGTTAAGGTAGTTTTTCCTTGCCACTGTCTCCTAGTGCTGCCCGTGGTGGGAATTGTTGGGTCTCTGTAAACATGAAGAGTCGATCTAGACCTGCTCTATACGAAAACATGCCCTGAAATAACTTTATGATATGGCGCTATATAAATAAAACTGAACTGAAACTGAATTTAACATATGATGTATCTGACACAGCACGCTGTAAGTGTGTTATGAGGCATTTTGGGGAAGGACCCAATCACAGACTGAGGAGGAAGCTCAGAGCAGGTTTAAACAGATTTATTGAGTAATATACAGGAAATGGCAGGTAAGTAACTTAAAGAACATATAGACGAGTCCAGGTTGGGTAGCGAGAGGCTCAGGGAACAAGTCCAAAACACAGGAACTGATATCCAAACAAAAGGTTTGGTGTACTGTGTGTACAGTACTCACAAGAAGGATATCCAAAAGTCCACTGAGCACACAAGAAAACACAAAACCGAACACTCTAAATTCTCAGGAGTTGATAACCAAAAACACAGACAACAAAGCTCATGCAAAACGGAGTAATGATGCCACAGGGACCAAAAGACAAGGACCAGTATAAATAGGAGGGAGCAAACGAGGGAATCAGAGGCAGGTGCGAAAACGAGGAACAGGTGAAGAGCCTCAAGGATAATGACACCAGGGTAGGAACACACAGGAAACACGAGACAAGACAACCAAAATAACACAGCAAACAAGACCGACCCTAAATCCAAAAACACAACAGGAACAACTGAAGAATCCACATATTAACACAGAGTCCAAATCATAATACTAAGAGTCCCGATCATGACAAAGAGAAATATCTGAAAGGATGTAACATAGAAGAAGCACTGTGTTAAAGCCTGAGGCTGGTGAAACACACACACACATATAAAGAGAGAACACAAGACATTTAACTTGATTATGAACATCATTCTGTGGATCCTTCAGTTTCTACCGAAGATTTTGACTGGATACAGACGTAATAACAAAATGTACTGATCGACGCTTCTTTGCCAGCAAACGTGTCGAAATTGAAATATGTTTTTCCATCATCAGCTGGGCTTTTTTTAAAATCTCTTCTACAGCATTCTGCAAATGCTTCTACAGTAAGTGTCCTGCAGCTTTACATGCTATAATAATAGTATAATAATCAAGCTTCATTATATACCTTTTTATTTTATATTACATTATATACTGGTCCATATATAACTTACTGTGTGGAAGTCTGAAGAAATGCAAAAAGTAATCCAATTTTCATCCTTCAAAAGAGCCAAAAGAGTTCTTAACAAATTAAAAACTTTAGAGATTTGTTTGACGCTCCAAATCACGTGTAGAGTTAAAAATCATGTATTACCTGAAAGTATCCAAAAGGTGTTTAAAAAAAGAGAACATCGATGTGATCTAAGAGGAACTTTCATGTTTCATAAACAGATTGTGAGGACGAATATAAAACATTCATTATAACATTCAATCATTATATTTCAGTTAAAGGGGTGAATCTATGGAATAGCTGTAGTGAGGAACTGAAAATGTGTAGCACGCTTAGTCTGAAAACATGCTGACTAAAACTCAAATAAAATGATCAGAGAACCCCGGTGGCATCAGTTTGATCGGGTTCAGGATGCTCTGAGTTTTAGTTTGAAGTCAGACAGGATGTGTGATGTAAAAAGCATCGGACCAACAAACTGCAGCTTCAGGTTGATTTGTTGTGATGACTTTTCAATCCTCTGACTTTTCATCTAGCGCCACCATCAGGTCAACATATTAATGTGTCCAACACTTTGGTTTATGACCAAATACCTGCAGAACTACAGACATTCCCATCAGCCATTAGACATTGATGAAACTCACAGAGATGTTACTTTCAGTTTTTGGTGTTTTTATTTTCCTTCACACGTCGATATGAAACCAGCAATGTTACAGAAAGAACGATTTCAAATAAAGTTTGTTGGATCTGAACAACGATTGGCCACTCAAACATGCAGTTATTGATCGACTAATTCTTTGTTCTGTATTTGGATCCTCATCAGCATCCACAAAGTGGCTGCTTGTCTTCATGGCTCCACACACACAAGTCCAAATAATAAAACATGAACAACTATTTCAAATGACACAGCATCGCTAAAACAGAAAAGGCTGAACCATCAGAAACTAAGTGAAATCATTTTACATATGAAAAGGAAGAGAATAGAAAGAAAAAGTCAAACTAAAGAACAAGAAAATAAAACCAATAACCAACCAGTATTTATCAAACCTCTCTGGATTATCAGGAAGCTGCTGTCTCTCTCCTGGTCTCACACTGGTCAGATCTTCAGACAGGATGAGTTTTGGATGAGCAGTGTTTAGGTCCAGAACCAGAGGAGTGTAGGAGACCATGTCCTTCATCTTGTTCCAGATGTTGAAGGTCAGGTTGCCCAGGTGTTCGGCCTGGTCTATCAGAGCTCCTGAGAGCAGCTGTGGATCCTCCAGCAGGGGGCGCTGCTGGACTCTTTCCACTGCAGCCTTGTAGTTGAGCAGGAATGAGACGTCTTCAGCTCTCAGCTCCTCCTCTGTGGCTCTGACTGTGTCTGAAAGAGCTGCTATCTCTCTGCTCAGAGCCTCCATCTTCTCCTTCATCATCTGACTCTTCTGCTCCTCTTCCTCCCTCAGTGCAGCCATCCTGGCCTCCTCTTCCTCTTCTAGAAACTGGTGAAGCTTCTTAAACTGCTCCTTAATCTGCCTCTCTGTGTGTCGGGCCTGGACCTTCATGTGTTCTGCTGTTTGATCAAACTTCACTTNAAACCTTTAACTTCTCCTTTAAGGGCTCCAGAGTTTCCTGAAGTTCCTTCTTGTGTTGTCGTGCAGCTTCATCGATGGGTCTGAATCTGTGGTTGCTGTGTGTTTCTGAATCTCTGCAGACGACACACACTGGCTGCTGATGGTCCAGACAGAAGAGTTTGAGTTTCTCAGAGTGCAGACTGCAGAGAGCCTCTGAAGCTCTCTGATCTCTCTGCTGTAAGAAGGCCTCACACAGGTTCTTTAACACCAGGTTAGAGGGTGGTTCTTCTTTTGAAGATCTTCTCTTACAAACTGGACACTCCTGTGTTGGTTTGTCTCTCCACCAGCTCTTCAGTCTTTACAGAAGCTGTGGCTACATGACAGAACAACAGGATCTCTAAAGACCTCATGATAGACCAGACAGCAGAGATCCTCCTCTGATCTGGAAGCCATTTTGTCTCTGAGTTGTAGCAGAAACACGTTATGTTATATTATCAAATACGGGGAACCAAAATAACTGTAGCGATATTAGTCTTACACAGCAGCACCAAATACCTGAGTCTTAATACGCACGTGTGTAAATTGAAGTAGAGCTATGACACTCAACTTCGGCTATCAGAAATAAATATTAAGTAACAGAATTTAAATAACGTTAACTTCACCTCGGGGCACCACCCTAGAAGATAGCCAATTAATTAATTCAGTCTCAGTCTAAAGGTTGCTACAGAGCTCTTGACTTGTGTACAGTGACCTTAATACTTAATACACACAAACCACATAGTGATCAAGTTCTTTATGAATGAAAGTTTATTAAATTACTAACTACACATACAACTATAACTACCAGACAGACAAATAAATGAATAAATGCAACCAAAAATGAATCAAATGAATACACGCGTGATCAAAATAATGTCATAACCATACATAATAAGATTTATAAATGAAACAAATAAACTAAATAAGCTTAGAAGGAACTAAGAATCAAATCAAATGAATACACAGTGATAAACAATTAAGAGATGTATGAATGAAATTCTGA
>LKNJ01006777.1:0-15350 GCA_002120245.1 Maccullochella peelii
ATTTAAACTTGTCAGCATAGAGTGCACATCAAAGAGTGGCTATAATTAAGTTCAAGATGCCTAATGTGCTTTAAAACACAAAACCTTAGGGGGCCAAACTTGACCTTACAGATGTATTCAATATTATCCACTTTTAGAATGCAAGAAAAGATAAATACAAGCATCTACTCAAGGTACACTTCACAACTTTATAGCAACACTTACAACATGCATGAAAACCCACAAAATTTGAGGGCCATTTCCTTAACACTGCTTCCCCAACAAGGGTTGCACAGCCTAACTAAACTGGCTTTATTTATTTAGTTTAAAGCGACCATATTGGGTCCATGGAACACACTAACCCCCAGTGGTATACTTAAGTGGCTCACAAAGAGATTCAGGGGATGGTGCTGCCAAGTGCGGCTTTATGGGGACAATTTAACATAATGGTCAAATAAATACTGTTGTAAAAAAACACCTGTGAACAGTGGTGGCAGGTTGAGGTCCATTACTATATTTTTTGTGTGACAGTTCAGCAGTGTACAGATTGTACTGATTTCATTCCATTTTGCCAAAGCAGTGGGTCACATTCTGGTTTTATATGCTGGATCAAAAATGCAGTGCAAGTACAGCTCAGTGAACCTGGCATGGTGGTGAGGATGCAATAAGAAATGCAATGATCTGGGAAAATAATGAGAATCTCTACTCTTTGTTTCTCATTATACTGTCTAATCATTCTCATACTCATTACTCTATAGAGCAATAACTATTAACAATAAACATAAACTAATTTTTATGACAGGAAAATATGAAGAAGCAAACATTGCTGAATTATGCTGCTGCATATGTTGGTTCAAATGTTTAAGCCAAACCCTAATCTGCGACGTCACGGCTTTAACAAAAATACCAAGTCCTAGTCTGAATTACAAGGTGAATGGTATGTACTAGTGGGAAGGTGGCAATTATGGTAACCGTCAGAGGACGTAAAGTTGCACTGTGCCCTATGTGACGCAGTGTGGGTTTACCCTTTAAATAATTCCTTTACAGAAGGAAATGTTGATCAATTCAAATCAAGCATTTCAGAAGAAAATTTGTAAAATTGTTTAGTAGGATTGACATTTCTTTCAAATATTTTTTTTTATGATTTTCCTTTTGTCATCCGCAAAGAGATGTCAGTTGATTAAAACAGAGAAGCAACACTCAGAGACTAGGTCAGTTCTGGCTGGCACTCTTAAACAATGGTCAGTGGCACAGGCTCTGATTACTCTGTTTCTGTCAGGTTTTTGGCACTCAGCTTAGTCTCAGGAGGGTCAGAGTGATGACTGGTATCTACAAGCTGTCAAAGTAGGCCAGAATTATCAACTAAAAGCTGAAATCAATACCACAAAATCAAAATGACAATAATGGCTGTGTCATTGTGTCAGAAATTGAGCATTAGTACACAATTTTTACTATTATACAATTTATAAGCATTGCTATGGGCTACCTTATAAGGAGCTTGCAACAAGCTTTGAAAAATAATTGAATTGCCTAGCAGTATTGCAAACTCTGCTTCGTCTTAACAGTAGCTTCAAATAAGGTATACTTCACCAATCATCAATATGTCATCCATTAATGCTTAATAGATCAGTAATAAGCCATCAATAAACGCATTTTGGTCCAGAAGCACTGCATCATTTTACCAGAAGGTGACTGTCCAATGGAGGGCTCTAGGCCTATCAACAATTTTGATAAATCGATCAAAAATGCCATTTTCTCTTGTTCCAGCTTCTCAAATTTGTCTTAGTGTTCTATGATTTCCTCATCTTTGGGTTTTGGATTGTTAGTCGGAAAAAAATAGACAGAACATGGGCTCTGGAGACTTGCGATGGATATTTCTGCGTACTCTGGCCTGTTTTTTTAGACCAAATTATTAATTTATTAATTGAGTAAATAATTGGCAGATTAATCTATAATGAAAGTAATCACTAGTTGCTGCCATAGAGGGGTCTTCCTGATAAATGAGAGCTAAAGCGCTAAATAAAAAGAAAGAAAATTATGTTTACACAGGATATGGATTTTTCACATCCAGGCAAAAGTTGTCCTTAATTCATTTATAAAGCATTACTTATTTAACCATTAATAAAGACATTAGTTCAACCTTTAAAACCTTATGCCTTATTAGAAAGGCCATTAGTGTAGGCCTACACCCAGTCTTTCAGGTAAACACTGTTAGAAACCATCTCTATGACATAACACCTTACATAAACCCGACCTTAGACAATAGACATCACATGTCAGAAGTCAGCAAAATTAAGATGCCATGTAACCAAGCCCTGATATTTCCTCCTCGTCTCCCCCCCCACTCCTTCTGCTTGTCATACTTCTCCCACTATGCATCAGAGAGATGACCCCTGTTTCACCCCCGGCGCAGGGTGTGAGCCTGGTGTCCCAGTCAGACCTGTCCTGCTGAATGCCTTATGACAGGTTGTTTGTGAAACTCTTGTGTTCTGTTTGTTCCCTCTGCCCTCCCCTGTCCTTGCTGACAGTGTCCCCATTGTGAATCTGAAGGGCCCTGCTTTGTTTTGCCCGCCTCATTGGAGCCAGTGTTGGTCCAAAGAGAACTTGAACACACCTCTGCTCATTCTGTGGGAGCGTCTGTTGACTTACCTGCCCATTATTTCACCTTTTAATTAACTTTTCTGGGAGGTTTTGTGGGGTTTAATGTGCAGCTCATAGAATTTAGTCTAATTTGTGCTGCTAATATTAACATCCGAATTATTATAGGTTAGGAGTTAATTCATAACATTAACACTAAACATTTGGAAGTGGAATGATCATGCTACACTAAAATGATTATGCCACTGATTAAATAAAAACTTTATACTTAATTGATGTTAATGTGTGTCTGGTTGCATCTGTCCAATTGACAGCACCACTGCAATCTAATTTCATCAATTTAAAAACACTAGATATCTGAACATCTTTTCTGTAATTTCAACATGTGGGATATATAAATATCAGACAGACACACAGTATATATAGTAGTAGTAGTAGTAGTAGTATTGGTTCAGTTTTTTCCTGAGTAAACCACAAGACATCCATATGCATAATTAATTGATTTATAGGTTGCATACAGCAAGACCTCATTGGACTTCACTTGTTTTAACTGCTTAATTGCCACATGCTCCTTATGGTCCCTTTCATACACACATAAAATCAATGATTTGGGGAAAAAAAAGGCATCAAATAAAATACAAAACAATCAAATCCAGCCTCGTGTCTACATCCAGTCATCTACCTAATTCCCCCCTTTTCCCCTCCTTCCACCCCCCATCTCCTGTTCCTAACATCAACGGGGAGCGTGGCTAATTTACGAGCGTGGGCAATGCCAACATACTCTCTGAGGAGGGCCCGTTTTAACACCTCCAAATGCTGTAATGCATCCCAGCTGACCTTAATTATAAAAGCATGTGCCTCCCCTGTGCTTCCCCCAGCCACTCCACCCCCCTATATACAATCCACAAGGCCAGGGGTGTGAGCCAGTTCTTACCTGCAGAGAACAACACAGCAGCAGCCACCATAGCAGCTCAATGTTAATAGTTGCATCCTGAGAGGAAATCAATAAAGCTATAAAGGGTGATATCACAGTGTGTCTGGGCCCCCACGCACACATTCTCCCCCTCTCTCTCTCCCTCCCTCCCTCCCTCCCTCAGAGGGACCTGTTTATGAGGGGGTCTGGTGGTTGGTGGGAGCAACTGAAAAGGTCAGTAGTATGAGGTTTTGATCCAGGGATGAAACACCCTCCTTGGGAGTGTGGGGTAAATGGAGGAGTGGGACCCCTGACTCATCTGGAGAAGAAGTGGATCTTGTAGAGGGCTTATAGCTGCTGTGTGTTGTCAAGGTAGCGAAGCATTAGTGCTTGTAAAGGCCCATCGATGCCGCCTGGTTACGATCAGAGGAGAATCCCAGGAGGTAAAACGGGGCCTTGCTAAACTGCTGATGAACCGAGGGAGATATTAAAAGACCGACTCTCCCTCTTCTTCTGTCTGTATTGCAGATTTTTGCCCATAATATTGATATACGCACAGCACGGGGCTCTAGCATCATTGGGCTGATAGACTGCTCACACAATAGATAATCTTTTATGTACCTCCCGTGCACAGCACAAATATTATGACTATTAGTACATTAATTAACTCACTGGCCTGGGGGTCTTCTGCCCAGCCAAGGTTAAGAGCTTCTTTAATTAAAGATCAATACAGTTTTGCAGTATATTTCTACAGCACCAAAGGAGACATGGAGCTCTTTACTGTCTACATGTCAGAATGATATAAAAGTTCACAAGATATGTATAGACGGAGATTCAAAGTGCAAAATGAGACCATTTGCAAGTATAGAACAGTGAGCTGATATATGTCAAACTGCTAAAGTGATGGTGTGAAAGACATTAATACCTTATGGATTGATTAGGTTTTTAGCAATAATGCGAGTTCACCTTTCCGCAGGTCTGACCTCGATCCCAAACACACAAACCCATTAAGATCAGAGCTAATGGGCGCAGCAACAATGTCCAGCCAATCTTCCAGTCTTTGTTGACATTCGCCTGTCTAACATCACTTAATACACCTGTGCACTGTGCAAAGGAGGTGAGCAGCGATGGTGATGGTGGAGATCAAAGCCAAAATCATTCTCTCTACTGCCATCCAGATGTGTACACTTTATGATTTAGTCCTTGTTTGTAGAAGTAAAGATGGCAGGGCCCAAAGAGCACACCTTCACGCTCAAGGCTCCAAAGTTCCCCTCAGATCACCGTAATCCGCATGGATTATGTTTGACAGGACAGAGATCCTCCTGCTGGTCTGAACTCCTGCCTGTTCCAGAGTACAGTCCACAAAGGGTGGCTAAAACCCTAACCCCAGACCCAAACCACGCACCAACCTGCCTCAGTCCATAAGACGCTTGAGAAAATGGACCTTTTAACTGGATAAGAACCCTCACATTGTATCTACAGCATGTTGTATCTACAGTGTATTCATTTACTGACATTCTTGGTTTTTCAAATTCCACTTTCAATTAGCTAAGAGGCAAAAAGAACATGGGAATTTCATGATTTTGAGTATCTGCAACCACTTGCCATCTTATTTTAACATTTTACATTAATTGTTATCCAGCATGTGTACACACTATATCAACATACAACAACTCAATCTGCAACACAAAATAATTGACATTGTGTGAGCATGATTTTTACATGATGAATCTTTTATGTTTAGTTTACATATAAATATTAAGGTAAAACCTGATCCAAAGATCAAGTTTCTGTAAATATGTCTGGGGCCCTCGTATAATTGGTAAGTCGCTGTCCCATTTGCAAAACACACTGTAGCCACCTATTCTCACGTGTTGTGTATTATAGGCAAGACATGAGGGTTGCAACCGAAGGACGACCAATATGATTCTGATTTATTAGTCTGAGGTACCCAGGGGAAGCCACTCACAAACACACATAACCTCTTATGCATTTTCAGTCCCTCCCACACACACACACACACACACACACACACACACTTTGGTACTCTAACAACTGCACTGGAGATGTGATGGATAAGGAAGCCTCTCTTATCGATGCTGGCCTGGCTCTGGCTTAGCCCATCTGGGTCTCTCTGGGCCTGTTGACCAGTCTCTCTCCAAAACCCTGCTTCCTCTCCCTCCCACCACCGCCCACACCCCTTTGCCACACAAGACTAAGACAGGTTAAACAGTTAAACGGCAGCAAATCCAGCAGTGCCCTGTGGGAAATTTGCTTCTAATCCCTAACTTATAGGCACAGAATCAAAGCCAAAAAGCTTGAGCAACAAATCTGATCCTCCCCCTAACAATCTTGGGCCTCTTGGGAGGGCAGGGAGAAGCTCCACAGACAAGGCTGAGATGGATAAATACCTAAATGATGAGACAGTCTGGGGACAGGGGAGTAGTGTCTGGCTATGGCCGTTCACCTCCAATTTGGCATACGCGCAATGAAAGGCAATTGGGCGGCAGCCCCCACACAGCAGCCAGTCCTTATTATTATATGTTGAAGTGTGGCTTGGGCAATGATTAATGACAGTGTCAGGGCGAAAACAAAGCACAGCGCAAGTTATCTCCAATCCACCTGCTCCTGTGGCCCGATTGGAAGAGAATGGAAAAGAGTGCAGCACATGGCTTGATAATGGGAAAGAGAAGAGGGAAGAGAATGGAAAGGAGAACGAAGAGAGGAGGCGGAGAGGGGAGAGGATGGGATGGAGGGTATAGTGAAGGGGACTTACTGACCACAGCAAGGTGACAATAACTTCAAGACACACGACAAGAATACGCATACAAAAGGAATATACAAAAGACCAATGTGTGCTTTGTATGCTACAAATTCCATCTTACATTTAAGATTAAAATAATTCCTAACAACCCCACAGGGATTTATTATTTGTGTCTAACTAACCAAATGCCAACTTGCAGGTAGTTTCCATGCGAGGTGTGAACATGCAGCTTGTGGCTTGCCTCTGTGATTGATTTGACAGACAGAGTGGACTTTCATGGCGTCTGTGTTTGTTACATCCAGGCCCACTGTCCCCTGCTGTATTGGTGTTGACATTTATGAGACATGTCGGAGGGGGCCTGCTAGACCTCACTAATGAGAGAGCTGAGGATGACAGCGGGTAGCACAGCCTGACACTGCCATCCAGAGTCTACTCTGGGTAATGCAGCTTTGGTAAGGTGGTCAATTACCATGTTTACACTTGTTCCACTTCCACACAATTCTTTGACGATGGACTAAATTGCTAACAGATTATCAGAGAAACTGCACTTAAAACAATATAAACAAACAATGAACTTCTGATGTCTTCTATACAAAATGCCAGTGACACACCAGGGCTCTCAGGTGTGCATGTGTCAACACGTGTGATCTGCCTTAATTGCGACAGTGAGTTTCTGCCCATGTGTGCCTGAGTGCCAACCTCACTGTCACACGCAGTCCTCCAATTCAGGTTCATGTGTGACAGCGAGGCGCCACACTAACTGTAAGACGACATTGGCTGTAGAGTAGAGCTGCTCTAGATAATGTCACGGTATGGTACAGTATTTTATTTATGCATGCGATTCAGCCCTGAGTGTAGGGGACAACCCTTACTCACTCATTTATCTGGGTAGAAGGGAAAATGGCGATTAGTAACCTGCTCACATACAGAGAACCCGCACTATAAGCAAAGGGATTAGGGCACTGTCTGATATCTGTCCCTTTCAACAAAGAATGAATGTAAGACAGTCATCTTTTTCCACATGTTTTAAGCCCCATCAAATGACAACATCTGATCCTCACCGACAGTGAAAAATGACAAAGAAAAATGGCTCTGAAACTACCAATTACACTTTTATACTATAACTACAGCAATAAACAACTCCAAAATAAGAGGGAATATGTGGAAAATATTTCAGATTTCAGTCCCCTTTGTTTGCACTGTCCTCAAAATCTGCAACAAAAAAAAATTTTTTAAAAAAAAAGTCATTTTGACCCATGTGAGGGCTGAGAGACTCTCTCCATTAAAACCAGGAAATGAAAGTGCACCACCCCTGGCTTCAACAATAAATGTCTCTGCACTTTCCAAAGAACCCCTTGCTGGAGGTACAATATACACCCTGGCCATCATAGGTCTGATGTCCCCCTTCATGTTTTGTGTAAAGTATGCCAGATAGAATGTGACTGAAAGAGCTTATGTACATGCAAGATCCTTCACACTCTCAACTCTTTTTTTGCTGCTTGAATATGTACATCAATAAATGATTCCCTGGGTTAAGTTGATGTGACAAAAGGTGCAACACTGAAACTGCAGCTTCAAGACTGGTCTAAAAAACAAGTTGTACGATGTACAACCCAATGGAGCACAGAGCCTGCCGATTTTAAAGGTCAGAGGTCATCCATACTTGCTATGACCTTCAGTAAATACAGTAGTGGCCAAATATATGTGTAGAAAATGTCTTTGTCAAATGTAGGTGTATATCAGCAGCCCTGGAAAGGGGCCCCAGGATCACAGTGGGCTCCTAAACACAACTCCCTCACTACACATTTTTTGTCATGCAGCCTTGGGGTGCTATGTGTTTATGCAGTACCTAGTGTATACAAGCCTGTGGACTTTTCTGGCCTTTTAACCATTAGGATCACGAGGTCTTGACCAGGTGTAAGGTGCAACAACAAGCTGAAAGAAAGAAACCATCACAAAAAGGCTAGACATTTCTAAACATCAAGAAAACTGAGATTTCTCTGTAAACAACCTGTCAATCATTTCCATTAAAAATGTTTTGTCATTTTTTTGTGAACACTTGTTTTGAGACTTCTCCAACTGTATGCTTTATTTGACAGTTCCAATCATGTAATACTGCATCTTTCAGCCGTAGATGTGGCAAGGGTGTCTTCCCTGTGTAGTTTTCCCATAGCAGTGTAATCTGTGGAGGAAACAGTAGTGCTTTTTAATGAGAAGCCATGGTCTCTTCTTCTTCATAACAGCTTCTGTCTGTCTGTAGCACAATGCAGCACAGCACAGCATGCTCCACTGAAATGTGGTCTGTCTATGTGGGATTGCCGGGGCCCCTTTGAAGTACTTAGCTACGGCTGTTTCCTTTGTGTGTTACAACTCAAAAAAATCAAACCTAAAACCAAAACACCCATAAGAATACCTGAAAGAGATACAATATAAAGTGCCATATGTATATGATGCTTTACACATCTCTTCTTTGTTTCATCCCCTCCCCTCTTCCATGATTATGCATGTCTTCTGTGAAGAGCTGCACTGCGTCTAGAGAGCCCCTTGAATGGAAACCATGAGGTACAGAGAGGCACATTAAAATCCTCTAAAGCTCTCAAACGAACAACCTAGGGACAAAACATGAATTCCATGCGGTTTCTGCCCTTGTAGTGGTGCAGCTCAGACAAGCTCACATTTAGCACTGGCTGCCATCTCAGACAGTGGGTCCAGTGGGATGTGTAGCTATGTGTTTATCAGAGGATGAACTTCCTCTTATAACGTGGGACGTTTCCCCCCCCCCCCTTCTCTTCTCCCCTCCCTCTGTTTCCTCTTAGACTGTAGTTGAAGGTGAAGCACCCGAGTTCAGAGAGCAAGAGGAGCAGCCGTCGCCTGAATCACACAGAGCTCTGCTCTTTGGGAGCTCAGGGTTTTGTCCCTGTGTAGACGCTGTGGCACACTTACAGTATAGTGAGAATGTAAAATGCTTGAATATATGGTTCATATAATTGTGGCCTACATAGTATCTGTGTTTGGCAACTCAACTACAGAATATGTTAACTTGGAAATCACCTTGATTATTTTAAATAATTAAATCATTAATGATTAAACTGGTAAGGGCCATAAAAACATGACTGTTGGCATCACTCTCTTGCTTAAATCTCTTTTTAGACTGATAAGATTTCCCCTCCTTCCACTCCGCGTGACTATGTCACTTCTCTCTATATCAGTGTGGTTAAAGAGGTATACACCCATTTGATTAGCATTTCCTCCCACATAATGGAAGTTAGTTTAAGTAATAAAACATTGTAAAATAAAAAAGGTGGTGCAAGTATGTTTTACACTTCTATTAATTTTTAATTCATGGCTCATACAGTTATAATGCAATCTAAGTTATTGCTTCCCTATCGTTCTCATTTGATCACCCACTGAGTAAAACACATCAGCTCTATATCAACAAACAAAATGACTTAATCACAGAACAATAAAAAGATCTGAATATCCTGTAAAACAGTACTGAGCTACCACAACTGTCATCTTGAGAGGATGAGACTCAACAACAGTGCAACTCAATCCAGCATCAATGGCGCTCTCTAGTGGACAATTTACATCACTGTCATGATGGTACTATGTTCACCAATACATCCAAAAGCTAGAGGAACCAAAACCTTGTGGTACTACAAAGAAACTACACAAGTTCCTTGAGCATGTCTGTTTTTGGTTATCAAACTGCATTTCAAGAACCAACTGTGGTTATTGTGGTCTTTATGAACTAATGAAGCCAGATGATTGGCGAAATGTCTTCAAGACACAACAGCAAGTCCAGATTCTTTTGACTTACTACTTCCAGATATCATAAATAGGGATGTCTTGATCTGTTTGTTTGAAACCACAGAACTGGTTGTTAGTTGATCCCTGGGTGCTACACTGTTCCTGCCCGGTAGTTGGATTAAGTCTACTGCAGAGAGATCAATCAAATTTTTTCTAACACGAACGTTAACTGAAATTAAACACGAGACAGAAAGGTTTGCACATATAAACACTAAAATGTTAAATGGTATGCAGAAGTATTTGATTTCACTAAAGTTTTAAACAAATAAGTAAAATATTACAAACTTTACCAGCCTCAAATTAAAAGCTTAAAAATTAAATAAAAAATAATTGCTAAGTACTAAATCGCAGATCTAAATATGTCAGCTTATGAGCCTTGACGCCCAGGAGGCCTCATGAGAATCCAAATCTGTCTTTTAATAAACAAATACTTGCCCATACAGAGAAGCTATCTCAACAGTGAAGCCAAACTACTGCCACCCAAGTTGCACATTTGCATATATATTTGGCAACCAAATTCTCCATCATAATTTAACTGAAATCACAACAACTCTTACTGCAGAAGTTGGGAGAGTTATTACATTTTTATTGTTGTGTATAAACTGACATCACGTTTGCTTTGTGTCAATCATAAACGGTTTTGCATGGTCAGAATGCAGGTGCTTTTTTCAAAATAAGTTAAGTGAAGTAAAGTAAGTACAGTAGAGCAAGTACACAAAATTAAAGCTGAGCAGGCTCATGTACCATAGTCCACTGGTGATTCCACCCACTGCAACAATTTGTACTTTAACATCAGTCAATAGGTCAGACCACAAGTTAGCCAGTTTCTCAGTTGTCCTTCATTTTAAAATGCTCTACAGACACACAGGTGTTTTCAACTATTGTGGCTGATTAGACTGCTGCTCAGGGTGAAGTTGGGTGGAGCTACAGGGAATTGCATGATGTCACTACAGCTGCAACAATTAGTCAACAAAAACGATTAGGCTAGTTGATCAACAGAAAACTGATCAGCAACTCTTCTGATAAGAAATGACTTGGATGATTAATTGATTAAGCAAAAATGATTAACGTTCTTTGGTTGCAGTTTCTCCAGTGTGAGCATTTGCTGCTTTTCGCTGTTTCATATCATTGTAAACGGAATCTCTTTGGGTTTGGGACTGTTGGCCGGACAAAACAAGACATTTGATGATGTCACCAAGGACCTTTTATAGTCCAAATGATTAATCAAGAAAATAATCTGCAGATTAATCAATGAAAATCATTGTTAGTTGCAGCCCTAGATGTCATCAAGTTCTGTGTAGGTCTACTAATAACAATTTTTTAAAAAATTAAAAATTAAAAAAAACATTGTCTCATCCACACAAGTTCAACAAAACTAGCACAATAAGTGAAAACACCTGTGTGGGTATATGGTTGTGCTGAGGCTTTAATAGACTCTTCCACAGGCACACTGCTGTTAAGTCAATCAGTATTTGAAAGTAGTAATTGTACAATAGGGATGTAAAATATACTGCAAACTACACCCCAGGATCAGTCACAGGAGCTACTGTAGAACCAAAATAGAAACCAAAAAAAAGTCAAAGTTTCCAGGTTCTGTAAAAAGTAACAAAGATCAGAGTAAAATTTTTCTGTTGGAAAAGAAGCTTTATACCATAGCCCGACCGATCATTTTTGAAGCAGATACTGATACCGATATTTGGGCCTTTTAAAAATCTGTGCTCTCAGGTGGAAAAACTAAATTCCCTCAAACTGTTACTTATCTGCCAACTTATACACAGATAAATATATTTGCAATCAGCCAATATACTGGCCTGGCTGATTAATCGATCTAGTCTAGTGGCATCTACGGTCATCAAGGGTGAGAACATTATACTACTAAAAAAAGAAAAGAAAAAAAAAAAAACAACTCAGAAGCAATTGATAGCTTCAGTAACTTCTAGCTCAAGCAAAAACCAAAATGAGACCCGAGGATAAAAACAGAATGATGTAGATGTGGGATGACTCAAGCATCAAAGCAGACTCACAGAAAACAGGCAGCATTTAAAAGTCCTTTCTGCACTTTCTCTATAAATAGTTCACCTGGTTACATTTTTCTCTACATATTCACTGAACGGGAATGACTGGTTACTCTGCATCTGGCATGTTGCTCCTCACCCTCCTTAAGGTTAACTAGTTAAAAGAATTTCACCAAGACTGATTCATCGAGCTGACAAAGTATAATACTTGGAACAAACAAACATGGCACTAGGGGGGAAGTTGGGATGCTCTTACAAAGTGCTTGTTTGGCATAATTTTGATGCCAAACAAGCAAATGTTTTGCCAAGATGCCACAAACTGACAGAGTTGATGGTTGAATCCTAGTTCCTGTGTGTGCATATGTATGTGTGGTTGCACATATGAATATCTGGGATACACACTGCTGCGTTTCTTTTCGAGGGGGTGTGTTAAATGACAATGACACTCATCCCTTCATGGTGACAGGATGAACACATCACAATGATCAAAGCACTGGTGACACGCCTTGAGGAGACAGACGTGTGCTCTACGTGTCAGGGTGGGGGTTTGGTATCCATAAAACAATTTAAACAGTTTTTCAAACAAGTTTATCACCATCAATAAACATGTGTTTGTCTCTGATAAGGTCACCTCTCTCTCTCTCACACACACTCTCCCCTCACTCTTATTTGTATCTGTGTGTTGCTACTGTATGTTGAGAGCTCTACACACAATGATGCACAACTCAACTGAACTGATTAATCTGTATAAAACATAAAAAGATCTTAAATCTCATCCATCCATGTTGAAACAATTAAGCAGTATCACTCAAAGAAATCTAAGGAATATAATCTGGTAACAAATGTTATAATGCATCAACTATGTTACAATACCCACACAAAGACATACTGCTAGAAAGTACAATACATAAAGAAAAGTATACCAGCGTTTTCAGGTAACCTCTACAAAATCTTAAATTAATAAAAACCGTTATGTTGGGGTTGATCCCAGCCAATGTTGACAAAAGGAACATACAACCATCAGACAAAAGCAGACGGAAAAAGCAAAGATGGAAAAAAACGTGTCAAATCATTAGTTTAAAGGGTACTTCTGTGTTTTAAATGTTGTTTGTAAATCATGAGACACAGAATGTGCACTTTCACGGAAGGCCAGGTCCAGGCATATAAATAGAAGCTGAAAGATATAACAACAGCCTGGGTCTTTAAGGTAGTGATTGAATATCAAATGATTTACGTTTGCTTCAAAAATTCACCTGTCAGGCAAAAAAAAGTGACTGTCACCTAAACTGATATGTGATACAATTAGACCTTTTTGAAAAGATACAACCTTGTTATGCTTAGCCAACCTAAATACCAGCTGACACCAACTAGCAAACCTAAGACATAAAAGATCTCCAGCAAAGCAGGGTTTACTATATGAAAAGTCTGACTTCAGTTAGCCTATCAAACTGAACCAGGATTTAACGGTTTAACCCTGGTTCCGTTGCCACATGCAGAAATAAAACGCACACTTCTTATAAACTCAACAGCAGAGTGAGTTACCACCAAAGCAGACAACACAATAAACACAACAGCAGGAGCAGTCTATTTAGACTTACCGCTAGCCGGCGAGTCCACTTCCTAGATGGCATCTTCGTCCCGTGCTAAAAAAATAAATNTATATATATATAAATAAAAAAAATTTATACATCTTTTTCCTGTTTTGCACGCCACATTAATGCCAACAACTCTTCCGCTTCCTTTTTGGACACTCACTTGTTGGACGCGCGGTACCCCTGTGGGCCTGTTTGATTTGGGTCGCCAAACGTGATGGCGGGGCGGTGCAGTGATAAGGTAGATGCAGTATTTGTGACCCATGCCGAGGTACAATACCTCTAAACTTAATCGTAACCATTATCCACAATTTGTACATCATTAACTATACTGTGTGGTTCACTTGTGCACATAGCACAACTAGGTGGGAACACTTGGGCCTAGAGCAATGGACACTCAGGTGTAACTAATAACAATAATGGGCGCATTCCATTTAAGTGTACGGGTGCCAGAGCACTGCTAAAGTGCATGTTGGCTCATAACCATGGCTTACTGGCACAACCTAAATAGAACAGAGCCACCATTAATGTTATTAGTCACACCTGTGGTTTTCCTACCATAAGTCAAAGTATCTGCCCTGAGATGGTTCTATAGCAGGATTTAGAAAACAAAGCACATACAAACACATAGATATGATATGTTCAAATGTCTATGATAGCCTATAATGAAATATGTATGAAACCAACGGAAATCTTCTTCACTGCAAAAAAGATGACTATTGAAATTATTATTGGGTGTTTCTGTACAACTTTAAACACATTTCTTAACATTAAGGAAACCCAAAAATGAGCTAAGCTTAATATATGTCATAATGGTGACCTCTAGTGTTTGTTTTTGTGTAGATTGTATTTAGTTACTTTTCCATTTGAGTCCAATGTCCTAATTTATACTTAGAGTAATGTGTTTTATTAGGCTCTCATAGCAGCCATTTGGCTGTACTCAGAGATGCAACACTTTTATTTATTTAGCTTTGTTAGTAAAAGATAAGTAAAAGATAAAGGAAAATACATCGCTCATAATTTGGGCAGAGACCAGTTTCTTGAACAATACATGATCAACCACAAGGGGGTGTGTTTTTGAAGATAGATAAGGACTTTTCATTAAACTAGCGCTTGTTACTACTGACTTCAGGTTTTGTACGAGTCTTGAAAGTTTGGAAAATGCTTAATTTTAACTGACGTCTTTTCAAGGTTAGGAAAATGCTTGAATTTGAATATACTCCTTGAAAAATGCTTGATTTTCAACATAATCTAAAAGGAAAGTTTTTTTTCTTGTGTTCACACGTCATTCAAGTCCTCTGTTGATCCCTTACTCTGGCAAATAGGAAACATTAAATAATCATGATCAATACATACAATCAAAGTTAATATGAACAGCTGGTGAAATAAACAAAGTGTCAATATACTTTGATTGCTGTGTGTAAACTTTATTTTTCGCAATTGCATTTATAGTAACAATTTAGATGATAAAGGCTTCGAGAGTCTGGAAATTTTTGGTTTAGGTACCTTGAAAGTGCTTGAATTTTACTTTTAAATAGCTGTACAAACCCTGGACCTTGGATTACCATGAACATTTTTGTGGCAAATTATGCACTTCAACCCCATACCAATCAAATTCAGAAATTATAGTTACACTAAAGTCTTACAATATATTGCAAGACCTATATATATATATATAT
>LKNJ01006778.1:2613-19768 GCA_002120245.1 Maccullochella peelii
CCCCCCCTAACTGCTGTCCTGGCTTCCCCTTGCCGTAGCTTTTGTTTTGTTTCAATCTCTTGTGGAACCGAACCCTAGTCTCCTACACCCAAGGCAGCGGTGTTAACCGCTGCGCTAACCCTTCCGACGGAGTTGAGTAAACGGAAGTTCTAAATATGGAGAGAGAGCAGGGGAATCGCCATTCAAAAACCATATGTCGTGTTGGCATTGCCCTGACACCTGGAATCGAACCCTTGTTTCCCGCACACAAGTCAGTGAAGTTAACTGCTGTGCTAACCTGCCGACAGAGTTGAGTAAACGGAAGTTCTAAATATGGAGAGAGAGCAGGGGAATCGCCATTCAAAAAGCTGAAATAGCATCAGCATTGAACCCGGGTCTCCCGCACCCAAGTCAGTGAAGTTAACCGCTGTGCTAACCTGCCGACAGAGAGCAGTTAAACGGAAGTTCTAAATATGGAGAGAGAGCGGGGGAATCGCCATTCAAAAGCCGTGGGTCGCATCGGCATTGAACCCAGGTCTCCCGCACCCAAGTCAGTGAAGTTAACCGCTGTGCTAACCTGCCGACAGAGTAGAGTTAAACGGAAGTTCTAAATATTTTTGAACAGGTTTGAAGTTAAGTGATTTATGAAAAAAAAAGCAGAAAAAAATATTGATGTATGATGATTTAATAGCAGTTTTTTTGTGCATGTACATTTTTGCCACGAAGGTGTCCAGAGGGTAGTAAATTTGAGGAGGGCACAAGTGTTAAAAAGATTGGTTGCACTTGTGTGTGATTCTGGACTCTGGTACTTACAGACTTGTTTTAGTCTTATAACTCTGTCCATGTGCACTCTCACATGTGAACCTGATAGGACATTTTAACCTGCCGCAGCTTCTACACTTGAAAGAGCATGTATTCTATGGAGGATATATGTGGCCATGATTAAAACTTTAAGTCCAAATAAAATATTAAAGCAGGTCACATNGTGAAATGATGTATGAAGAGTGAAAATTGTGGGAATGAGAGCAAGTTAGAAAAATATTTTCAGAAGATTTTACAGCTCCCTTTCACTCTAGGCGATGATGTCACGCACTCTAGCGCTCAACATTCCACCACATACACACTCATGTAAAACTCTCAGAAGGGCTGAAAATTGCATGAAACTTAAATTGCGACAGTGTAAGCTGAATTAATGGCAGAAAGTCCCACGTGTTGTGAACGTTTTGAAGTTTGAATGGAGTTTCTAACTGAAAGTATGAATGAGTTGAAGAGAGTTGAAAAACCTTGAACATTTGTCAATTTTCAACATCACCTCCATTCATTTGAATGGGGCCTGAAATCCTGGAAAACCTTGAATATCTTGAAAAGTATGAATGTTATCAAAATTCTGAATACACGCACACCATTCCCAATCAAGCTGAACATTTTAAAGTTTGAATGAAGTTTCTAAGTTGAAAACTGTGGAACTAGTTAAGGTCTAAAAAACGCGGCGGAATAATAANAGATTTTACAGCTCCCTTTCACTCTAGGCGATGATGTCACGCACTCTAGCGCTCAACATTCCACCACATACACACTCATGTAAAACTCTCAGAAGGGCTGAAAATTGCATGAAACTTAAATTGCGACAGTGTAAAAAGTATGAATGATATGAAAAAGCTGAATTAATGGCAGAAATTCCCACGTGTGGAGACAATGGAGTTTCTAGCTGAAAGTATGAATGAGTTGAAGAGAGTTGAAAAACCTTGAACATTTGTCAATTTTCAACATAACCTCCATTCATTTGAATGGGGCCTGAAATCCTGGAAAACGTTGAATATCTTGAAAAGTATGAATGTTATCGAAATTCTGAACACACCATTCCCAATCAAGCAGCAGAGAGAGGCAGAAGGTTTTCCATAGGTTGCACAGATTTTGCCTACCCCAGATTTAATTTATGGTTTTGTATTGCCTGGCCTTCAGAGGTGTACCATCACCAACAGTGTAAAGATAAACATGCTGACACAAAGTTGAGTGTCTCTCTTTCTTTAATATTATGTAATTTCCTGCTTTCAGAACTGATTCCATTAGAGGAAACCATTTCACCATAACATACTTTTTACTCCAATTACCTGCTTCATCACCCACTCAGCAGATGCACTCTGGAACAGGAAATTGAGAGAGGATTGAAGGAAAATGGCCGAGCTATTTTTGGCCAGAGTCACACAGAAACATTAGTTTCCTGTTTCTAATGCCTGAACACAATGTCCATCAGCCCTGAGGAAAGAGTAAGAAAGGAGGAGGATTTAAAATTTTACACTCAACGACCTACATCTTCCAACCTCATTCTCTCAAATATGATTGGACTGAATACGCAGATATGCTTTTAAATGTACATATCACTTCTAACCTTGTAGAAACATGGCTATATATATATATATATATATATTTATACACTCTGTACACATATATATTTTAAATAAGGCAAGACAGTGTTCCTTCTTCTGCTTTGCAATCATTTTGTCCTGTGCTGTTCACCCAAACAGGCTTTTAAAGCTTCTATTGTAATTTATTCAAAGTCTGTTATTATGCATAAGATGTTATTTACTGCTCTACTTACAAAGAATATTGGTCATTAAAATCTGAATATAAAAATTGTTTGTTGTGAGTTTCAGTTGCTAATTTCACTTCTTCTCATGTGCCCCTTGGTGGCCATTTTGAAAATTACTTTTCCATTAAGAAGATGTTAAAGCAACATTATGCAAGAATTGGGGGAGGGGTTGCGACTTGGCGCCCCTAAAGTTTCAATTCACCCTCATTGACAAAGAGCAAGGTTGCAGAAACAAATGGAGGAAATGGCTATCAGCTTCAGATTAAGCTTCTGCTGCTTCCATCAGCAATGCAACATTTTACACAAGCTAAAATGTTTATGAGTATTGTTAAATGTATTTATATATTGTGTTTATAATGTAAATGTTGGGCAAGTTTGTGTATACCCTTTCGATTTTAATTTGGATATATCATGTTATGGCTTGTGGAGATTAAAGGTGATGATTGTTAAGGGGTCAATTTTAACTTTTATTTAACTATTATTTTGAGTATTTTGCTGAGCAGAATGCACCAGGATTATTCAACGTCCGTTAAACATACTTCATGTAGCCTTTAGTGGCTTAGATTTTGTTTGTATTTTAATTGTTGAACTTCCATATATTTGCAACTTATATGAACCAACTATGTGAGCGTCCAGTTCTCATACTTTGCAAGAGGGTTGCCATCATTATGCAGGACTCTTTGCAATGCATTCTGAATGAGCAATTTTTGAAAGTTCAGAAAACAGAGTACAGCCTGAGGCATCAGAAAGTTTGGGCAAGAATTGATTTGAAATTGAGTTGAAATGCCAACTCCATACAAACCACTGCAACACAAAATAATAAAATAATAGCGGGTTGTAAGGCAGATTGGTCGGGGAAACTGGGACAGTTATCTGATTTAAGGCCTGGTGCTAGCTTCCAACAGGGAGAGGAAAAGGTGGTTTATTGTCCGTTATATTTAAATAATCACACCTAAATTAAATAATAAAAAGTAAAAGGTTGATTTGTCAAGATGAAGGGATCCCCTTATGTCAAGACAACAATTTATTGTTAATAATTTCAGGATAACAAGATTAAAAGAACACTTCTTCAAGAAACATTGCCCCCCCCAAAAGATAATCATGCCAAGAAAAGTGACAGTTGAGTCCTACTCTGGTGCACACACGGGTGTGTCAGGTATCACTGAATACTTCATTTCATATGCACCTCACAGGGTCGTGGTCACCAGCGAGGCCGCAGTTTATCAGTCTTTATAGAGGCACCTCATTAGAAGCAGTTTTCCCTCCATCAGACAGGTAAACCTCTGTGATCACTCCGCAGGTACACAAGGATCATAAGCAACCTTGGTGGATAATGGCAGCAATTCATCTTCAGCTGCTGTGGTGCAGCTGACTACATCTGAGCATGACTCTCAAGATGACACTGGAAAGAAGGTGTTGGAAGGACACATCTCTCAATGGCAGACCCTCATCAGTCGGCTAATTGGTCCTCAATCAATTAAACAGCCTCTGTCTGCTGCGAGTCTAGCCCAGTGGATCACCTTGATATACCAGTCTGCAGGCAATCAGCCCCTGGCAGAGAGGCCCACAGTCAGAACATCTGCTGCATACAGCCTCCACTGCCATCACAGGGTGAAAAGACATTTGCATATTTACATACCTGAGCTGGAAATCCGATTCCCTCATCGTCAGTTAAAGTCATTAGAGATGATTGTGTTTACAGCTTCAACAATGGCTTACAGACGCCACGGCATCTTTACCTCCTTAATCTGAAACACGTTCTTGGACGGTGACATAACACCGTGAGGGATCACTCTAAATTGTTAACTAATTAAGTTAAAGACAGAAAGGCATTGTTATTTACTGGGGGGGTCATAAGAGCAGAATTGCTTACCTACTAGTGCAGGATTAGATCATTCATGTCTGGGCGCTCAGGCTTGACATAGGTGGCGTGCGTGGGGTTTGCCACTAAAATAGAGACGTACAGAAAATCCTTTATTGAGCATCTTCATTATAAGTGGTGTAACCCTAAGACATACTGATGTGAATTTCTCCTGGGGGACTTTTGTCCTCGGCTGTCTTTCTTCAGCTGTAAAGTGCTATTTTTGGACAGCTAGCGGCGTGGCTTTAGGGATGACAGTGTTTCTGCAGATAAGTCCTAGGGAAAATAAAGTATGGGATAACCTGCACATGATCCCCTCATGTTTTTTTAGTGAAAGACAGTTTGGTGGAGAGGTTGCGTTGAAGAGTTCATCTATCATACTACAACATGTAGTCATCCACGCCGTTTTCTTTCAACCCAATGCACAAGCCATGTATTGTGTTTTCATTTCACTTCCACAGTTCTCATTCTTATTCTGTCTGTCTTTCTCTGACACACACACATACACATGCACTAACAAGATGGAACCTGTCAGCATGGAAAATAATTAATTACAGTCTGCCATCCACAGATCTGATTATACCCGCTTGGACACATACTGTGTACATCAATCAAATGTGCATCAGTCGCTTTCACAGAACACTGGTCCGAATAACTTTTATTTAAACTTTTTATATCGGAGTAAAGAAACAAGTACACATTTTAATTGCAGTCTGAAGAGCTGAAATTGTCGCGCCTGAGGAGCTCATCAACATTGTGTTATAAAAATGTAACATTTTTCTCAGATTGACTGAAACGGGGGAGGGACAGAGGAAGGGAGAGGGGATGCAGTAGGTTGACAATGTGTTATAATGATATGCATTAGTTCACAAGCAGTCTGCCAGTATTAGCATACATCAACACATTGCACACACACACAACTTTACATCATGTAAAACAGCAGCAATCCCTCAAGGCCATTATTTTCATTTTACGGCAGCTGTGGCTCACTAGAGCGGGTCGTCCATTGATCCATTGGTTGGCGGTTCGATCCCTGTCTCCTCCTGTCCACATAAGGTGCTCCTGATGGAGGCCAGCACCTTGCATGGCAGCTCCGTCACCATCGGTGTGTGTGTGTGTGTGTGTGTGTGTGTGAATGGGTGAATGAGACCAACCTGTAAAGGCGCTTTGGGACCGTAAAGGTTGAAAAAGAACTATATAAGTGAATGCCATTTACCTTTGGTAAACCTATGGAGACATAGGAAGCAGTTCAAATATCATCAGACACGATAGACGGTGAATTAAAAGTTTTATGAGTCCGTCTTTAATTTGGCGTGTATCTGATCCACCAACCAGCACTTATTTTAGTGAGAAATCTTCATTTTTGAAACTCATTCCCACGGTCTTCTCCCACTAAAATAGTGCAGCTAACAAACAGAGGCTGGTAGTGGGTTGAGGTGACAAAATCCAAAATGTAAAGTTTGTACGGAAATACAGTTAATCTTTATGGATTAGACTGATGCCAAATTGACAATAAGACTGCCAACATATGACGCCCTTTAACTTTTCTAGAGTTATGTGTTTTTACGGACACGTAAGGATTTGTTAATATGTCATATTTCTTAAAGGGAGTTTGGCGTAATATTTTCCCCGGAGAGAGCAGTCTCATTTTCCTCCCCTTGCCTGTCAATAATCTTGCACCCCCACTTTTGTCTATAACCAGGCGCCCATGATACTGACCACACCCTAAAGGCACTCCATCACTGCAGCAAGGTGAGAACTCCAACCACTGAAGGTCAGAAAAAACTTTATTTTCAGCTGATATTAGGTTGCTCCCAAACATATAACCAATTTGGAACACATAAAAGGCAGGATTAAGTAGGACTACAGTAGTAGATCATTGGTGACTTTAAGAAGGGAAGTTTTGGTGATGTGTGATGTTAATTCACAATAAAAGCAAATAGCTGAGAGGAACAATAACCAGAGCTGTTTTGAAATAGTTCTAAACGTGGGCTGATATCCTCCACTGCTTTGGTATAATAACTTATCATCGTCACATTTTTCAAAGTGAGCTTTATTGTTATGGCTGGAGGGAGGGCCTCCAGCCAGTTAACAGGACTCCGGTAATGTGGGAGTTCTTAACAATAAAATCAGAAAAATGAGCTAATATTGCATTCTGATCTGATCCTTGGTATTTAAACATAATAATTGTTATAATAAAGTGTTCACAGAGAATTGCTGTTTTTTTTCTTTCAAGATAAGCTCTAAGGCACTCTCAAAACATCAACTAACATATCAGACAGAGGAAGGAAGCACCCTAGAAGCAGTGATTATTTACTGCAGCGTAGGCCTCGCAGAATCTGATAGCAGAAGCTAAGAGACACAGGCAGAGAGCTTGGAAGGAGGGCAGTGTGAGTGTGGCGGTGTGCCTTACTTTATACAAGATTTTTTCATCTTTTATGTCACTCTCTCCTTCAATCATCTTTTCTCTCTAAAATCACCTTTCACAATGACAAAGCATGCCAAATGTCCTGTGAGTCTCACAATAAGGAGGTATACATTTAAAATGTTTTGTTGTCAGTATTGTACAAGGAGTAAATAAACACTTAAATTTGGACTGAAATTTTCCCCACATTAGGAGAGAGTTTAGGAGGATGAAGTGTGGCTCTGCCAAGTATTATTATTGGGCAGCCAAAATCCATAAATTGGGGTTTTGGGACCAGGAGTGGGGTTGCCCGTAGGTTTTGTTTGTCTGTCTCTATGTGTCAGCCCTGTGATTGACTGGTTGTACCCCAATTCTCGCCCAGTGTCAGCTGGGATTGGCTCCAACTCCCCCACCCCCATGTGAGCATGGTTTGCTTGTGAAATATATGTGAATGATATTATTCCCTTTCCCTCTTTTTGAGAATCTCCAACTGCTGTCCCAGACCACAGCAGCACGATTGCACAAAGGCCCAAAATATCAACCCGACATTCATGTTATAATGCAAAACAGGCTTTCCATGCCAGAGTGGACACAATTATCAGTTAATCTCCTGCTGACAGATGTCGAACAAACTTGACTCCCTCGAAATAAAGTCAGTCATATCAACTGACAAGCTGTGTGTGACTCACATCTTAACTTTGTGTAGTAGCAAGCATTAACTCTTCTTCTATGCCAAGTCTCCCATATATTATCCACAGGAGACCTCCCTGACAGCGAGGTCAGGTGGGGTGAGCAATTAAATCAATAGAGGTGCACCAGAGCAGCTCTCTTTTTAAACTTGACCCCTCCCCCGAGGAGGGAGTGGAAACACAAAGGGAATGGTAATGACCCTGCACTCAGTACAACCCGACTGAGACGGGAACACAGATAAAGGCACATGGACATACACACAAAGTACTCACAAAGTGTATTATCTTGGATTTTTAGCACTTAGGCCCTAAGTGCGCAGTATGGCGATGTGCTGTACCACCAAGAGGTGGGATGGCTGAGCCGAGGAAAAGTGCGTGATGATCAGGATGTTTCATGTAAGACAGGAAGGTTCACACTGATGCAATGGATTTCCTTTTGTATTTTTGTTAATCAAGCTTTTAATTTTTTTTATTATTTATATTCAATTACCATAGTTTAATTTACTCCTGGCCATTTTACCCCCCTCAGCTCTTGCATGCCTATTTTTTTTATGCCCAGATTCTTACCATGTTCTTTTCTTTTTACCTTGTTTCCATATTCAAGAAATCTGGCCCATTTCCCCAGTCTTAGAGAGGTAGGCTTGACAGTTTGACAGGTACTTTGAAGATAAGTTCAGAACTCTTCCCTTTCCACAAACGCGCAGGTAATGCAGTCCCTCTTTGGACATACCTACCTGTGTAAGTGTAAGCTGAGAAACTCACTGTGTGAGTCTCACCTCCATGACATCCTCACTCTGTCAGTGAGTCAAATGTTGAAAGACTTTTGAGGGAAAAAAAAGACAGGCTTCAGGTTTCCCACTGATATTGCATAAGTGAAAAATGACTGTATAAGACACTGAAGAATGTAATACAAGGTTTGTAATATGGAGGCATTTTGTGATAATGTGCAACTTCAACGTTGCTCAATGTAAACTTAATATCAAATATTGATTTGTTATTCAGTGTTGTCACTATGATGTTTAACTTCATATTTTTGTCAATTTTTCAAGCTGAGGTCAAATTTCCACTCTTGATTACAAAGGTGGGCAATACAACTGTTTTCAACTTAAGTTTCCAAAGCACCTTGAGTTGTATACACTTTCTGCCAGAAAGGTGTGTTTATTTGAATATGTTTATGCTCCCAAAAAGAAGCATATGGATGTTTTATGTTTTTGACAATCATCTCTGCAAATTAATGGAGCGGCAGTTCTGGCAGTCAACTCGAGCTGCACTGCTATACACGAGTGACATGCCTCACCCTCCACAACCATCTACCAAACACACCCTCCCAGTTTGGTGGTCTGTTGAAGTTGCAAAAATTTCCCATCTCCCCCTGCTGCCCCGCACCCCAGCATCCACCTACAGGCTCCGGCTAGGGGGTTTAAGATATTTGCTCATCACTCCCTAATATCCCTATGTAAACATATCTGCGGGGAGTGATGAGGTCAGAACTTAGATGCCAAACTCTTAACTGTTCTGCTGCTATAATAAACATTTCAAACATGAGTTGTCTGACTGAAATACAATCACTGTTTAGCAGATTAAACGGTAGTGTTGTATTATATGAAATTTTATTTTAGATTTAGAATGTTAATTTTCTATAAAATAAAATTTAAAATACATTTTTTTCTAATGTAATTTCACATAACATCAACAGATACATTTTTGGCCCTTCATAGGCAAGAATTTGGGCGCTTTTGACTTAAGGGTGTAGAATTTGTTCCTCCCCACCCCCTCCTCCCCCCAAAAAAACACACTCCCATTCAAAACGCCTCTATGGGACTTCAACTTCTCATTCACTAAAACATGGAATATTTCAATCCTCAAGTACCATACCATTACTGATTTAAGAATTTAATGAAAAAAAATCACATCCAAGAAGTAATTATTCTCGTCTCTGATTTTTTTATCACCCAAAAAGGATGACAAGTTGCATGCATTCATCTTGTTTGCATGTTTTTTAAGCTTCATGAGGGTTTGTGTGGAGCATGAAATTCAGGCACAGAATCTGAGAATTATGTAAAGTGTGCTACTTCTAACTGCAATAATTAAGGAGGATTTATCATGACACTTAAAGTAATTTTTCTGCAAAGCTGCAGATAAATTACATAATTGGCTCAATGATTGACTTCATGTTAATTAATAATTAAAGGTGATTAGAAAGCAAGCAGTCAATATGCATCTACCTAAAAAACAGACTTGACAGTTGCATAGCATAGTCATGCTACTGTAATTTGCAAGGCTAATTACTGCTTTCCACATAGGTTATCACTGATGACTGAAAACGTGTTGAATGTGAAGTCTGGTGACAGTAAGTAAGACACTAAGTTGTTCAGGACCCTGGTTTTTGTCAATCATTGTGCCATCCATTGTGATGAAAGTAATGAGATGCACAATTGAGTCTAAATGGAGTTCCGGTTTATTTACATCGCCATCAGAGGTTCGTTACTGGAGTAAAGTTTATTATATTGTCCTGTCATATGTAGTAATTACTGGACACCAGAAAAGGCTTTTGTCTGCCTTTCTTCACATAAACACAAACCCTTAAATTAACAACCTTATGAGCAAATGCACACACACTTGCTCTCTTCAAATAATAGTCTTCCATAATTTGTATGGAATTATAATTGTGTCTCCACCCTAAGCACAGGATGGAACATTGTGAGCACAAAAACAACAAATGCGAGAACATTCAATTATATTTTGTAGAGAAAATATTATCACGCAAAGAATATTTATTATTATTAATATCTATTTTGTGCTCAATAAATTTATTGTAATGTGCTTTTTTGCACTTATCCACATTAACGCACAATATACCTCTCCTACTCCGTTTACTCATATGCCCAGTCCCAACGTAAAATACGTCTGTGTCCGAATTCACTCTCTATTTACTATATTGTGGACTATATTTACCCCCTTCCATTTTATTTGAGTTTTTTTGATTTTATATGATACACCCGTACGTTTTTTCCCATTATGTCAGGTGAAACAGAACTGGAGCAACATTTTCACTCTCAGGGTCTGTCACAAATTCTGCTACTTTGCGCCTTATTTGCTCATTGGCAGCCATATTACATGCTACATATTATACTGTAACTTCCAAACTGGATCACTGGACACAACACATCAAGAGCATTTCTCATTCATTAGAAACTAATCTACTATACATGACTAATAATGACTTGAGGCATTTAGATCAAACAGCACCTGTGCTGTTAGGTGAGAAACAGAGACATAAATTATGCATAGAATGATCACTGGTTATTCTTTGTGGAGAAACTATTACGAAAACATGCAGGCAGCATGCCGACATTTATTAAAAGGTAAGCTAATGAAACATCAAGTGCTGTGGATGTGGATGTGACATTCACGTGCCTTTCAGTCAGCCATCTTTCTTGTTGCTATGAGAAGAAATAATACTGCTACCGCTAACCAATTAAATTAAATTAATTACATTAAAAACAATTTTTTTTTTAAAACCCAATTAGAATAAAGGCTATTTAAAAGCTAAGTTAAGAAGATAAGTTTTTATCCATTACTGGGTAGAGTAGGCAGTGTAAAATAGGAAAGTTTTTAGTTTTGTCTTGAAAGTGGTCAGTGTTGGGGCTAATCATCATCTGGGAGCTTATTCCAGGTTTGTGTTGCATGATAAAACTAAATCTAAATCAGGTGACAATAACACTGTGGCTGTAGACATACATGTGCTACCTAAGTGACACATGAGCTATGTCTGAAATCACTCCATCGTTCACTCAGTGCATGCTAATACATTCACCCAGAGAAATTGAACACTCAAATAAAATGACGGGGTTAAATATAGCTCACTACGCAGCAAATAGCATGTGATTTTGCACACAGCCTTGGTGTCATCAGCTACTTCTTTTCACCTGCCAGAGATTAGCTTCTTTCATTGATTTTGCTCAAGGAAGAGAAACACACCTTGCTACAATAAAGGTGCTCTAAAGTGTCACGGGCAACCTGACTTTGGACTTGGATCAGCAACTAAAATTTTGTTTACATGGCATTTAGAACTTCAACCAGCCTATATGTATAATTTAGAGTGAGGGACCTGATACATTTTACAGTACATTCTTCAAACTGCATAATGATAATTGTGTGGATCACTGCGCTTCAAAGTAAAAGCACACATCATGTGTACAAAGACCATGGTGAACAAACTTTAAATAAATATTTCCACAAATGTCAATTCATTTTCTTGGTGCTGTGTGTTTGTGACTTTCCTTGCTGTATCTCCAGGGCAACAAAACACATCTTAGAGAAGCTGGCCTGGCTTCTTTTCTCTATTTGGCAAGCCATTTTTTATCATGCATGTGTTCAAAAGGTAGAAGACATGAGACTGGTTTTATTTTGTATCTTTAGTTTGGGTATTTTATACATTAAAACAAAACATTTAAAAGCCCCTATTGTTGCAGGACTGAAAACTGAAAGAGATGCACCAATAACTAATGGCTGCTTTAAAAAGGAAAGGGCATGACCAGAAAAAAAGACATCTTTGAAGTGAACATAATCCAGAACAAAAGTACCATGCAGCAAAAAAAAACACGGTTTATCAAAAGTTCACCATGTGTCTTTTGCTGACCTAAGTGGAGTTTCCGTACAGTCTAAGCCAAACATGATTTACTGAAAATGTATTAACGTCTTAATTTTCAAAACATATTCTATAATTATAATTATACTACACAAATACTCTCCTCATGAGCATTTACTTTATGTGGGAAGAGATGGTCTCGAAATTGCAACAGCCAACCCTTACTTCACATTTGCATGCCAAGAGCTGGCTGTTTCCCCAGCTAACGCCAAACAACCGTGAATTACTAAATTCAAGATGGCATGATATTAACTGAGCTCCTGATACAAAGACAAATGCAAAACACTTTAAAATGAGTTTTGAATAGTTTGCATACTTTGACATTGTTTGTTAAACTCCAACGGAATAGTTCGACATTTTGGGAAAATTAAAAAAAACAAGAAAGTTGATATCACTCTCAAGTCTATACGCTAAATATGAAGCTACAGCTGGTAGCGCAAGCAGGGGCTATTTGAGTGCGAGAGCAGGGTTTTGAGGGAGAGTATTATAAAATTTGAACATGAAATCAATAAATCATGCTCTCAAATTGGAAGTCCACGCTCTTGATTAAAAAAAATAAGCACCATATATGTGTAAATCTTTACTCTCGGTTTACAAATCCGTGTGCACGATTTATAAAACATGCGCTTGAATTCATAATCCATGCACATGTATATGTCATATCCTATGCACAAAGAAAATACATCAGTTTAATTAACTGTGAGACACTGTGAATGAGCTGATTTTACATTATTAGGGGGATTCTTGTCGTGTCAGATCATTCTAAAACAGCAAAATCTTGTCCAGAACTGGCCAGAACCCCACTGCAATATAGCAGAGGCAGAAAAAACATACATGTCAACCTTATGGTGGCACCACTGAAAACATCTGGGGACCATGACTATCTGTACAAAATGTTGTGCTAATCTATCTAGTCGATGTAGAGATATTTCACAGGATAAGTGAAATCTTTGGCTTGTTGGTGGTGCGAGATGAAAAGTCAGGGGATCACCAAAGTGATTACGATTCATCCTCTGGGGACCATGAATATCTGTACAAAATTTCATGGCAATCTATCGTATAGTTATTTATGATAGATTGCCTTGAAATTACAATATTTCAGTCTGGACCAAAGTGGTGGACTGAACCACAGACAGACATAGCCATCTGTAGAGCCATGCCACTAGCATGGCTAAAAATGATTTCATCATTTAAATGATAAAAACATTTCTCCCTTCTGCTATATGTCATGTTACATTTGATGTACAGTATTACACACACTGAGTGACTCATTCAGACATGATGACTTTTCACACGCACTCAGCTCTTGACTGAAATTATTTCTGATTCACAAATGATCACAGAGGGAGACTGCCGAGGCATTCGGAGCAAATTGGAAAAAAAGTGATTTGACGATTCAGTCTGAGTTGGTAAACCACAAAACGGAAGCGCTACATGGAGGGATAAAGCATCCTGTTACTGATTGACCTGTGGGGTGTCGTTCAGACAGGATGACAGGTTCACTGACACTCTCAATCAAACCAAGCCTCAGACTACTTTTCAAAAGAAATCAGTTGTATTCTATAATGTATTCCATTTCATCACCAATAACCACACGTCTCACTGTTTATAATAGAAAGCCTGAAGAGGACTGATAATACTCTTTTTTTTCAATTTGAAAAGTTCTCAGTCCAAATATTATTCCATTGTAGCTGAGCTGAGCTCAGTCACTCACAGTGTGTTGACTCCAGCTGAAGGCTCTATCGCCTTTCCCGCATTGATTTTATGGCAAGACGGACATGTTTACCAACTGGGGGGCTGTGGAAATGCATCACTTTTTCTCACTGACACAGAAAATAAAGGTAGTTCAATTATATTTTTATCATGTAGATGAGGTAGATATTTATTAATCCAGTCAGACAGAGAAACAACATAGATTTTATTCAATTTATGGCTATGAGCAGTAACAATCAGTCACACATAACAGATTATCTGCTTGACTACTTATGCAAGTAACAATTACAAGAGGTGCCTTATATGAGCACAACATCAATGTGGTACGGAAATCCTTTACTTGTTCATTTCAGCTATTTATGATGAGCAATTTTTGATGAATCAATAGTCCTGACAAACATTTAAAGAATTATTTTCCTCGGAACATGGACTGGTATTGGTTATTGTTAAATGCCAGGCATGCAGCAATTTCCCATTTGCATGGAGCACAGCAGTTGCCTCTTCCGTTTCAGTAAACAGTGATTCCTTTGAGAGGTATGGCCAGTAACACGAGCCAGGTAACAAATAAAGCATCAAGAGGACTCCTTCAGGGGCAGAGGAACACAAATGTCCCTATTGGCTGTCAGGCTGATCCATAGGCTGAAAGTGACTGGGACACAGAGAGTGTATCTCGTCCAGTGGCCTGTCATTCAGAACTCCACGGCGTATTCTCTGTTCACATCACAGGTAGTCTCACAATGCCACCAGACTCCATCTGGTAAATTGAGTTCTCAATATGAGATTAAAGTCTGGAAAAGATCCACTGAGAATCAACTGAGCCTGGTCAGATATGACGAGTTCAACCTGAAGGGTTTGTGCTGATGTCTGAGTGAAGAACAGAATTGTCAATCCTCTACATACAGCCTACTTAAAATATGATGCCCGTCGAGTTTATATGTGGCCTTGTGAGACCATAATAGGCCTTTCTCAATACAGAGTACACCAAGTCCGAATTCACACACTTGGGATTGAATTTGGCAAGTTGAATGGGACAAAGCAGTATGAAGTACGGAGGGAAGCAGTACATTCAATTTGCAATTGGGCATTCTTGCTGACACCACCAGCTCAGCAAGCCTCTGCCACTTCAACACAACTGTACTGTCAACACCGACAAAGTATTCTTAACTCAAAGGTCTACTTGACTATCTTTTTCTGAGCTTTGAACCACATTGACCACGTTAATGGACATGAACCTTCAGCCTAACCTATTGAGCCTGCAACAAACAATAGATTTCAACTCTGAGACCAACATTTATCTTCCAGTGGAAATTATATCTGATGTTTAAAACACTGCAGAGACATCAGTGCTACAGTTAAACTACCAAAGGACTTGTCGAGATAAAACTCTTCTCCCCGGAGCAACCCTTGAAATTGAAATAAACATCCAGGGTTTGGCTGAAAACTTTTAAAAACCAAGTCTTTTCTCAAAACTACTGAACTAAAACACAAACTGTGATGGAAACAGGGAGGGCAGCACAATGCAGAACAGCGCGACTCGTTTCTGTTTGCTGCTTTGAAGCTCTCAGCTCTGGTACGAGAAGTCGACTAAGCTATTTGTTAACCAGACGCTGGTACAACCTCCTCTACTGCCGTCCAGTGTGTTGACTCTTTAGCTGACAGCAGCCCGGTGGGAGAGATGCTTTGTGGTGTCCTAGAATTTTCTAACAGAACTATAACCAGGACTCACTTTTTATTTCTCTGACTGTGTGGAAATCTGATATTTTCCCATCAAAGATGACGAACAAAGGCATTAAAATGTGAATCTTACAGTGTCTGGCAGCTGCTCTGCAGATGGGCAGAGACCATGAATAATATATTTTTCATATTTGCAAAATATCTACAGATAAGACAAAGCATGAATCGTAAGCACATGACAAATTGAAATACCGAAGTCGACCCCCCCTCCCCCAAGGGCATGTTGATGTTGTCATTGGAAGGGTTGGGCTACTTACAGCGTCAAGTAAATATAATGCAGTAAACAATACAATATTTCCCTCAGAATGTTGTGGGGTAAAAGTCTCACAAAACTTAAGCAGTCAAGCGAAACACAAGTACCTCAAAGCTGTACTATGTTACTTTCCACTTCTGCTGCACATTATAAATCCACAAATCCAGGACTGCACTCTGTCTAGCCTTTGACCTAGTGGCCTGACCAACGCTCAACCCAATCTCAGTTCATCCTCATCCTAGATCTCGAAACGTGGGGTGACCTTTGCTCCTTAGTCAGGACAGTCGAGAAATCTCTGAATCTTCTATCATAACCTGAAAGCTCAACTCTTACAGTCACAGTGAAACATTGATTCACGGTGGACATAATTAGGATTTTTAGCCACGCTAGCAGTATGGCTCTAGGGATCCACAACTTTTGTCCAAATCATCCATTGGATGGATTGTCATGAAGTTTTGTACAGACATTCATGGTTCCCAGAGGATGGATCCTACTAATTTTGGTGAACCAAATAGTTCACATTTGTTGTTGGTTTTTAATGAAATATCTTTGGGTGGGTTTCTGTGACATTTGGCACAGTCATTCATGTTCCCCTCAGGATGAATTGGTTTTTTTTGCATAAAAATTCACTCAATTATCAACTAAAAAAGAGGAGCGGCACCTTCGGCAGCAGTTACAGCTTTGAATTTATGTGTGTGTTGATACGTATCCACTTTGCACATCTGGACGCTGTAATTTTTCCTCCATTCTTGAACTCTTGAGGGAGTTAACCCTTAACCTCCACCATAATATTTTGGGCATAATTCGACGAAATGAAAACAATGGTCTAACTTTGATTGATCCGATGAATGTGGACATAAAGTTTTCAAGGATTTATTAAATTGTTGGACTGCAAGACTGCTCTGTATGTAACATACCTGCAAACTAGTCGCTTTTCGGGAAAATTCGCTGTTTTGAATCAAAATATGTTATTCACGTGAATCGTGTAGATCCGAAGAGTTTTTGTTTTTATAGGGGGAGGGGGGGGGTGGGTCAAGTGGCCAGCGCAATTTCCCATAGACTGGAGTGAGAACATCAAATCTTTCCCTGTTTATAATGGAAAGCCTGCCGGCTTGTTAGCACGTCAGCTAACGTTAACGTCAGTGAATTATGTATTACAACCATACAGTCTATGATTACAACGTTACAGTTCAGAATCAAAATAATTTTGCTGAGTTAAGGCTAACTCCCACTGCGTCCGTATTGTTATCCCATTTTAATGTCGATCATTGTCGTAATTTA
>LKNJ01006779.1:0-15410 GCA_002120245.1 Maccullochella peelii
AGAATGGCTAAGAACAAAACATTGGACTATTCTGAAGTGGCCTTCTATGAGCCCTGATCTAAATCCTATTGAACATCTTTGGGAGGAGCTGAAACATGCAGTCTGGAGAAGGCACCCTTCAAACCTGAGACAGCTGAAGCAGTTTGCTCACGAGGAGTGGGCCAAAATACCTGTCGACAGGTGCAGAAGTCTCATTGAGAAATCTCCATTGTCTCATAGTATGGTATTTTTGCCCAACCCTATCTGACAACTAAACATTTCAGTAAATCTCTCCCAACACATCATTACAAAACTGGAACAAAGAAAAAGCGAATACATTTTAGTTACAATTATTTAGTCAATGTGGGAAAGCAGCATATATCAGGATACAGATCTCAAAAGTTCATTTATGTAGCACACTATGGATGGTTGCTTTTTTACAACAGTGGACTCAAAACTGAATGCTGAGGATGCCACAGAACAATAAAAAGAAGGATAATGTAAGGTATTTAAATATCTTCTGCTAATAATCAGTTAGCATTATTCGTTTTTGGGCTGCTGATAGAAAACAGATGGGAAAGCCTCAAGAGTGTGAGGAAAGACTGAGCCTCACGCAGACCTTTCCTTTAAAGCTTAATTAAGATGATAAACACACTCCAAAAAAGAGGTCTTGTAAACAGATGAAAATAAATATTACATTTGCTTTATATGTTCAGATAGATGAGAAAATAATCTGTTTCATCATCCAAAATGTATAATTAGTTGATAATAATAGACACTTTATTAAGGCCTGTGGCACAAATTGTAATAAACAGAATCTTACATAATAAGGAGAAAGAAAGTACCTATATCACCTGGCATCACACTGATAGTTGCTAGAGCCAAGCACAAAAAATTATAAGAATTACTACATTGATACCATCAGCTGACTGAACCGGGGAGGATTCATACAGAAGCTCGATTGACACCCTGAAATCAATTGTTGCTCAGAAGACACAGGTTTTAACCTAAGTGCCACACAGTGACTAATTCTTTGGAAATTCAAGCATTCAAGGCAAACGATTGTCATGCACACATTAAAGTATGTAATCAGGTCTAGACTTAGATCTTTCTGCTGTTGATTCTTGTTGAAAACAGACATGTTTAGACTTGGCAAAAACCTAAGGCATACCAGTATAATAATAGGGAGTGGTATTCTTTAATAGGCAACTGCATAATTCAGAGAGCAGGACCAAAGACAACTAGCAATGGTCTCAGGTTTAAGGCTAATTACTACAATGTGAACACAGGAAATGAGTGGACATGCTACAAGTTGCATATCTGGTTTCTACTTTGCTCCCACTCTGCAGTACAAGTGCCATAGAAAAGGGGTAAAAATGAGTTACCATTTGACAGCTTTCTGTCCTGTGCTCCTCAAATGTTTTAAATGGACCACGAAATTTGAAACAAAGAAGAGAGAACCTTCAGCCACAAGGACACTTGACGGTTTCATCCAGTGTGGTGAAATGTGCTGATTAAGGGTACTCATCAGAGAAGAGACTGAAATGGCTTTGGAAGGACATGTATCAACAATAAATCAAAGCACAGACACATAAAACTGCACTCTGCCAAATTAAGCAGATAGCACTAGATAAGGGTCCTATAATTAATATTTACTGGAGATGACAAACTGAATGGGCGAATATGGGTTTAAGACTACAACTCTGACATGTTTATTACCACAGAATCATGAGAATTTGTTGTGCAAGTAGAATACTTCAGAACACTGAAAGACACCAGAAACAATGAACAAAACAGCAACACACTCAGACATGAGAGCTGCATCTATAGGGCCAAGTGACTGCGCCCATGTTCATGAGTCTACGCATAAACGACAATATGTATGCAAAAGAAAGTCCATATAAAAGTGTTATGGGATGATAAAGCCAAAATGTCATGGGCACAGTCATCAAATTCTTTATGTGTGAGACTCTAAGACTAAAAGCCAGTTCAAACCCAAGGTTTGCAACGAGACAAAACCGTTTTAGAACGTCACAGGGAAAAGTTGCAGCGGTGTGAACTGGCCTGTCTCAGCTCAACTCGAGCCGGCTGATGGCGTTGCCTGCGAGGATTTAGCTCGTCAAGTTGCCAGTGGCTGGTTTTAGAATATAAGGCATGTCACCTGTTTTAACAGCCAATCAGCTCGTAGCAAAGTCAGCTGGTCATCTCGACCCTCTCATTTTTTTTATGTTTTCACTGTTTCATCAATACTAGAAATGCAACTGTAGCAAGTAACTCACACTATCCTCAGTCGTATTTAAAGACGCAACTAATTACATCGTGGTTGCTATGGAAACGATACACCGTCTCATAAACTGGCAGGTTTCAGAATGTTGCAGACTGGCGCATTGCAAGTAGTAGCAAGTTTCGACTTGTCTTGTTGCGAATCTTCGGTCTGAACGGTCCTTCAAATTAAGTAACGTGTGTCTTAATACACAAACATAAAAATGTATCAAAATCAGGCAGTAAAATCATAATATAATGCAGTATATGGAACAGAATTGTAGTGTGAAAGTGGATAAAAACCACATCTTGCTGCATGGTGTTTTCTGCTGGAGGTGTAACTTTTGAAAAAAGGTGCATTTTGCACCACAGCAGGAAACAGCCTTAATACATCTAAGAGGGGCGGATAGAGCTGTTGATCAATACCAGTGACTAAAGGATTACTTTGCCAGGTGCTGAGATTTATGGCTTTCAAAAGGTCTTTGTTAGGGTCAAAATTGGTAGTTGGTATATCAAGTTTCATTCATCCCTCTCTTCCTAATTAAGTATTATAACGTATTATCTATTCCTCAGTGTTGTTATATTTTGCAGTTATTCTGTCTTCTAGGCATTTCTATCAAGCCTGTGCTCTGATTAGCTGACTGCCTAATTAGCAAGCTGCCAACTTCTGCCAGTATTATTGCAATCTGCCACAACTCAGAAATAGTACAAATACACGCTCTATGGAACAAGGTTTTGTTTGTAAGTCTTTGTTAGCACATTTCTGGTTGCCCTCCCTGGCTATGAAACCATATACAAACTTCTTATTCTTATTTATATTAATTGTCACTGTTTCTGTTTTCATACATATATTTTTTTCACTTGTTCCCACCAGCCAGCTGGTACAAATCAGTTAGTTTTAAGTTTAAAGCAGTCATTCTGAAAAACCAAAGCTTTAGGAAAAAAGCAATGAATGGTTAAATTAATTTAAACATAACATTTACTGCTTAAAACTAGCACCATATTCTTATATTAGACATACCTCATAACATTAAGATAGCACTGACGTCAAATTATTTACTGTGAAAAACAACTATGACAGAACAGAAAAAAAGATCGATCTACAGTGATGTAAAACAGTAAAATAAGGCCACACATGTAATTATCAACATGAATACGCACAATGTGAGTAGGCTATTTTACATAAATGCACAAGTGTTTCATTTAAGAGTGTGAATATTTTGCAGAGTGTGTGTACGAGTGTGCATTTTATTTGTGTAGCTCCAAGTGTGAAGATGAAATAAGTGTGAAGATTCTGTGTATGTAGGAGACAAAGACAGCACAAGTGAGAGCTACCTGTCAAGGTAAAGGTATTTATGCAAAAACACTCATTATTATTATTATTATTATTATTATTATTACACACAAAGTAACTTGACTACCATTTGAGATCTTAATAAAATAATCTCAAAAGAAACAGCTCATTTAGATTGTTCACACGGTCCACAGTGACAAAATTCATCAATTACTTCAATTTATTTGATCATTGCGTTCAGATTGATGTGTGGCAGCTGACACAAACATATTCATAGCACCACAAAATATGAAGAGCAATAGGCTATTAGAAATAAATACATGTCAAACCATGAAAACTAGCACTCTTCATTTCTGCCTCTAAAATGTGAGTGTGTTCCACATTACTTTCCACTAGGGGAAAAACTGCTTCACTCCACTGCCTTTCTGGTTTATGGGTAAATTCAGAGCACCAAATGAAACCAGACAGCGAGTTTTAGAGAATAGTAGCCATACTGGCTGCCAGGGATCAATGCTGGTTGCCAAAGTTGACAGAATGGCTGCCATAATGTCATAGATTACAATTGGAGCAATAATGTTTCTGGATAACTACACCCTATATTTCAACTTTTAACTAAAACTTACTAACAGTTTCTGGAGTTTCAACCGCATAGCAAATGCAGTGTGGTGTCCACCATCCACTCTTGAAAAGATATCCGCCTCTGATTTTCTGAGCTGCCATCTGCTTTATTAGCTTTGCTTCTCAAGTTTTTGCTTCTTTTTCATTTGGGTAGAGCTGCCTGAGCGTTGATACTTCTCTGATTACTGCCAACCCCACACCTACTTTGAGATTCACTATATCTGACAGAGTGAATCAGTGTAACAACGATACTTTTATTTGTGTGTGTAGGATGTTCCACACCCAAAAAGGAGATTCAAAGGGTTTTTAAACACACAAAAAGTGGTTGTCAACAGCATGAACCAGACTAAACAAAGTGATGACGTGGTCCAAATTTGGCAACTGTTAGTCTTGACCCCTGCCAGACAAAAACTCAGTGACTAAGCAGAAATCCAGGTGGGTTAATTGGGTTGTGCCTACACTGATTATGAATGCAACACAGCTCAGATCAATGGCATATACACTATGTATACATGACAATTTCCATAGTTAGAGTACCTTCACTCAATTGATTATAATCAAATATACATACTGAGGCATGTGTAAAGGAAGAATTAAGGTATTCAGCCACTGTTAAAAAAAACTAAAAAAAAACATTATATCTATCTATCTATATATCTATCTATATATATATATATATAGATAGATAGATATGGAATCCAAATCATAGCAGTTTGCAAAAAGACCTCAACATTCATCATAACAATTTGAAACTTGACCTCCCTAAATCTGCCACAAAAGTGAAGCTGTTCCATTCACTTCTTTCATTCAACTGGCTATGTATTAGCATAGACATGATGTTATTTGTCATGCTGAGGACACATGAGGAGCCAAGGAGACTTTTTAATACTGTTTCTTGTGGGGAATTCACAGATTCAGAGATCATGCACTTAGCAAGGTGCAGACCAGAAGTACTGCAAGTCCAAAAAATTAATTCACACAATTGTGTGAAACATTTGTATTTCCACCAAATGTTTCCAGCTATATAGCCTTTATCACAAAAATAACTTTTATGGGACTAAACCTAGTATATGGGAAATGTGTTATGTGGCCTGTGTACAAATTAGGTTTGAGCTAATTTAAAAACAGTGACAAGGTGATTTTACAAGTTAAATGTCCCACTGAGCATGTTTAAAAAATAAACAACAAAGGAATCAGTATCAAAATTGTTTGCCTGTGTTACGTGTTTGTTAAAAAAAAATTACCAATATATTACCAATCAATCGGCTTTTTTAAACTCACAAATTACGATATCTATAATCAGCCTCAAAAATCGTTAAATAAGACCTTCCTCTACTTACCTCTGTTCAAAAGTAAAATGACGCAGTTTTTGTGAAACATCTAAGCCAAATTATTTATTACCCAGTTGTGGCTTTTTCCTCTCACCGCCTTTATGCCTTTCTGGATGAACAGAGCACCTTCAGCAACAGACTGACACAACCAAGGTGTATACTTAACGCTACAAGAGAGCCTTCCTCCCACTGGCCTTTAATATGTACAATGCTTCTCTCACTGCTGGACACTGGACAATGACAAGGGACTATTATTATATACCTCAAACTCAATTCAGTTTCTATTCCTATAAAAAAACGCACTGCACTTATATAATGCTTTCTACCTTAAAGGACAAAGCTGTTTACAATTTTGCCTCTCATTCATTCGAAGATTGTAACTGATAGCCCACCTTTAATGAACGCATTGCTTCCTCATTTGTACACTACACCTCCTTTTATTTCTATAGTTTTCTACTTTTATTTTAGTTTGGTATGTATGTACATTTGAGCTAAGTATATTATTATTTAACTCTTAATATCAAGAATCATGGGCACGAAAACGTCTATCCGCATGAATATTGTCTCCTTTGGTGGGTATTTAAGGGCATATGGGCACATAATTAACTGTCAGTATCCTGAAAATAGCCTAAAGTCAACTACAGCAGATCCTTAATAATGCACACTGTTAATAGCTGTGCAGTTACCAAAACATGAAGGGATTAGATTTAGATAGATTGTAAAGGACTGGTATGCACAGACAGTTCAAGGGTAGTATTGACCACTAAAAAGCCAAGTTAGTGTTATTGCATCTCTGATTGCTGGATTCCCAGAAGCACAATTGCACATAAGTGATCTTTTACCTTCCGTCTATAATAATAGGACAGCTGCAGAAACGTGTGGTGCTTGTTAGTGGAAATATCGTAAATGGGGGAAAAAAATCTTTGACGATGGAGAAGTTACTGCACATTATTAGGAAACACTATCCGTTAAACACCGAGGAGTAACCAGAGTGAACTTGCAATGAAAAGTAGCTATCCTGTTGCAACGGCTTGCGGGTGAAAACACATCTTTTGAGTTTCTGGAAACCAGCACCAAACTGCCGTTAAAACCAAAGATGACTGGACGTTAACTAACCGGTGGCACAAGTTAAGTTTGTCAGTTGTGGTCCATTCACAAAAAAAAATGGTTTCGTCGCGTAGCCACCTCACCACAACCTCTCCAACAGGACAATAATGTTAAAAACGCTGATATTTTTGTGTTGAGCTGGCAGGCGACCTAACCAGCTAGCTAGTGAGCCAGCCAACAGCTACTTTATACTAAGCAGATGTATCGTTAGCATACAAGCTAACGGGGGTGTATGCATTCCAGAGACAGAGTCAACAGTGAGCTTTGAAGTTCCTGCATTCCCCCTCTGGTTCCGTTAACACAAGCCGACAAGCTGAAGGATGTATTAAACACTTAACGGTAAAGTGTTCCACGAGGGTAAGATGTGACACAAGAAGAAGAAACGAAAGACTGGTGGGATTTAAATTTTGCTTTGCTGATGTGAAACTGAACTGTGAAGATATCAGCTAGCACTGCACATGAGTGTCTGGACAGAGGGAAGCCAACAAGACGTAACATTAGCAACCTTACCTGCAGGATTAAAGGTGTTGTGCGGAGCCGGAGTTTGTTCGGGGACACCAGTAGTAGTTGTTTTCGGCTGGCCGGTTAGTTTAAAAGACTCCTGTTTTACCTCAGGCTGAATCGCTGTTTAACCGAATAGACTGACTGACTGTGCTGCTTCCCAGCCACAACAGCAACTGAATACAGTTCAAGAGCTGCTTCTCACTGGGAAGGATCTTCAGTATCGCGAGATAGGACGAGAGCTCGGAGATATCTACGGACCAATCACATAAGCCGCATTTGTTTTGTTGGTGCTTTGAGGAGAAGGCTGAGGAGAGCCTACGTGCATTATAAAATAAGATAAAACGTTGTATCACGGTGTGAAATTAATACCGTTAAAATAAAAATCAGTTGTAAGTATTAATCAAAAGCATTAATGTATTAGTCAATAGCATAATCAGTAAAACCTGTACATACTTAGGGATCACAAGAGTGTTTAGGAGCTGTTGTAAATTATTCCACTGAGATGGAGCAGCATATCTGAAAGAAGGCTTTACAATCTCAGTATTTACTGTCAGAACCAGTCTGCAGATGGTGTTTGATAAATTACAGATCTTCGGGTGAGAAAAGAGGATTATATGAGAATTATATCAGTTTATGTGCACTAAAATGTATTTTCTTGTACTTAAAGTTCCTTAATCTTGTGTCAAAAGTACACTTACAAATTGTATTTTGTTTTGAACTATATAATATGGCAAATACAAAAATAAAATGGATTATCTACAGGTGTTTGTGTGTGTGCTTGTTTCTTAATGGAACAGGTCGTATAGACTGGACCATGAACAGACTGTAAGTGCAAAAACACTATATATAGCCTCTGGTGGCATATAGAGATTCATATTTTATTAGTTAATCAAAATTTTCTAAATGAGTCATTTACTTTCTTACAGCACTTTGGGAGGCATCACATATCTTGCAAAGCATTCTGATATTATTTCATGTACTGCTTTACATCCCCCTTCTGTCTCTCCCCATAATGCATTATTCACTTTGTTCAGGCCGAGCCTTGCTCATTGTATCTCTCCTGTTGAAACCACTCACCATGTAAAGGTAAAGGAAGTGTCTACCTTTGGTAATGATAACCCAAGGTTGTTCATGACACCACGCTGCATAACTGTAAATATTGCAATGGGAGGAGATACCTGTGGCGGAAATTGTTTGAGATTCTCGCAAAAACAATTCTGTCATTCAAGTTGCAGCATTGCTTCTTTTTTCTTTCAGTAGGAAACAATTGCAAGGACCTTTGATCAATGTAGCGGCCATCACTGTGACGTTCCCTTTTCAAAATTATTATTAATAACTACTATTATTGCAAAAGTAGTGGCAATATTTTGTATATTGATCCTGACTCTCAACATCCTTCCTGCCCCCCAAATGAAGTGTGATTTTAAATCCTGTCTTCCAATGTACTGCATCCTATCTCTTTCATTTATTATCCTTACATTCTAAAATTCAATGGAAACATGCATGGCCAATTTTCAAAGAGTAGCCTGGAGTATAATGTATCCTTGGTTATGATTTTAAATGTGGAATCAGCCCTGTGACAGACTGGTGACCATGCCCAGAATCTCCTTTGCTTTCTAATGTATCCCACGCCTCCCTGCAACCCTGACAAACAATACGGGAAATAAATGCACCTGTCCCACGTTATTGTGACTGAATAAGGCAGAGTGTACTGCAGTATTTTTCATGGGAATGAGGAAACACTGTTGAAGGGCTTGGATGTATTACATTAAGTGCAATTCAGCTCTAATGTCTTCCGCATGAGGCTGCGTGAGGGTATTTCAGCAAAGACAAATAAATGAGACACTCCCCCTCTCTTCAGTACGTGCTGATGCCAAAGCTTATGAAATACATCATGAGGAAGAATAAAGGAAGATGATATCACCACAGGCAAAAAGAACTCAGGGTGCAGCACATGCATGATGCAAGACAGCAACATCTTGTCTCTCACAATCACAAGTGCTCTCACACGTTCACTGATTGTCTTATATCCCCATGCCAGTAATGCTGTCATGGAAGCTCTAGAGGTCTTACTCAAAGATGCTAATAAAAACCAATAAGTATAGATTCCTCACAGTCTACTGGTGTTCTTTTGGGAATACTTTAAGGACAAAGTTGCATGTGGACTTCGAGAGAATTCAAGCTTCTCTTCTATTTGTGTTGGATGCATTACAAATACATTTTGTACAGTCATTCATTGTCCCCAGAGGATCAATCCTAGTGACTTTTGTGATCTCCTGTGACTTTTCCCTCTATCGCCAGCAGCAGGCCAAAGTTTTCACTTCTTCAGTAAAATATCTCAACATCTATTCAATGGATTGGCACCAAATTTTGTTCAGACATTCATGGTCCCCAGACAATGAATCCTAATGACTTTGGTGAAACCCTGACTTTTCATATAGTGCCAACATGAAATTTTGTGTGAAGTGTCTCGACAACTATGGAATGGATTGCCATGAGAATTGGTGCAGACATTTTTGTCTCCCTCAAGATGAACTGTGATGACTTTGGTGATTCTGTAACTTTTCCTCTAGCGCCATCATCAGGTCAAATTTTTAATTTGTCCAACACTTTGGTTTATGACCAAATACCTGCAAAACTAATGACATTCCCATCAGCCTCAGCAGTACGTTGTGTTTAGTGCTAATTAGCAAGTGTTAGCATGCTAACACACTAAACTAAGATGGTGAACATGGTAAACATTATACATGCTAAACATAAGCAATGTTAGCATGCTCACATTAGCATTAGGCTCAAAGCACCGTCCTCACACAGCCACTAGCATGGCTGTAGACTCTTTGTCTCGTTCTTTAAAGTCAGATATGAACCCAAAATTATGATGATCATCAAAATTTAATCAGTTGGGATGGGGATAATATGAGGTGTTTATGCATTTCTACAAACAGGAATATTCTAGATGTCCATTATTTTAATATGTTGGTCCCAAATAAGTCTCTAATATTCCTGTATTACAAAAACAAGAAAATCCCTGGTGATATTTTTTCCTTAAGCATTGTATGAAACTGACTGTGGGAGGACAATGTTATGTGGAGCTTTATCTGCAGTGCGAAGTATTATATTAGTTATTAGAGATTTTATTTTATAGTTTTCAGTAGAATTACCAGACAGGGACAAGAAACCAAAGTTACTGGACTGTTTTTTAAATGAGATTCTGATCCCAAATCAATCTAGAAAGCCTTCAACAGGATAATTGATTGTGACAGAATAGATTTAAGATGAAGTTAATTTGATTTTGTACTGTGTATTTGTGACATTATACTGTGATTTATGTGAAATGTACAGCTATATGTTGATCCAAAACAAGAAACTTAAAGGAATAAAGAGAAACTTCACACTTATAAACTCTATAATATAATTTCAAGTGGTAACAGGTGAGAGGGTAATGGGGCTGGTAACGTGTTGAAATGTGAAGGAAATGTAGCTCCACAGCTCATTTCTCCTCTCATCATGCATACAGCATGCAAATCCTGTCATTCCCTTTGAGCAGAGTAATATTTTGCACTATCACTGTTGAAAGGAAGATGTACTGCTAGCAAAAGTACACACCCAAGAATTTAAATTTGGGATTAAATAGAGGCAATTGAAAGCAGATAATTTCCCCTTTTCATTTCTTCTACTGTAGAATGCATAACAAGAAAGGGAATATGTGTGTCGCCTTTGGTGAAGACTCAACAAGAGTTCTTCAGTCAACAGTTCAACAGAGAATATTTCAGAGCTTAATCACATTTCTGGTTGACAAGCAGTAGCAGCCGCCTCCATCAAACCCCTCTCGCTGAGGAATAACTGAGGAATTTCATGGAAATTTAACAGGCGCTTTTTCAAAATTTCCATTCAAAGGGTAAATTAAACACATCACAGCTGAGGAGATTTCTGGGTGTTTTTTTGTGGCTCAAACTCTCAAAGTCTATACTTATCTCCTACTTCATAATGTGGACTCACTGAAGCTCTTTAAAAAAGAACTTCAAACTCCGGTCCTACTTTTAATACCTGTCAGAAATCATTCCAGAGCGACAGCTGCAGAAAATAGGGATTAGCGGGCTTAATGCTCTGTCTTAAAAAATCTAATTCCCTCCTTAAAGTGCTGCACAAACTGCAGTCGGATGAACTTTTCTTGAAAATGCCTAACAGCAGAGGATTGGCAAAATACAGCGTGAGTAGAAAATAGAAAAATTCCTTTAAAAAAAGCTTTCAAAATACAGTGAAATATTGAATGTAACGTGTGTGTAGATGTACCTGTTTCCCCTGCAGCCAGAGGGATAGCTGGGAGGATCTCTGAGGCCATAGTCCTCTCTCTCTGGGTCTTTGTAGCAGGCGCCAACTCCAAACTGACTGACTGTGTGAGATAAGGCGCTCAAAATCCCTACCATTCATTTGATCTATGGCTATTGGTATTCTAAATCCATTTCCCATTTTAACTTTTGGAAAAGGAGAGCAGGTGCGGCACTTTAATGTGCTGCTCTCCGTATCTGACATCAACCTCAGGCACAAGAAAGAGAAATGAATTGACTGACAGCGCTATGTGGACAGAGATAGGGGGGGGGGTCTCACTGTGGATGGAGACATTCGAAATAAACTTCTCTCTATATCAATGTGACATCTCACCAGTTCTTTTCCAAAGCCTTGGGACGTCACTCTGTGATTTGTGTGCTTAATATTGAGGATGTGTTTGCACCATCATTATTTTGCACCAGACTAAGCTTTGCTGAGTGTAATATCATTTGCACTAATGAAGAGTGGTTTTACTGTCTCATGAAATACACAAAAACCCACAGAGATCATCCAGATTGATAATACTTTGTTAGTTGGATTGCTAATTTACATTCTTAGTCCTTGAGAACGATAAAGTGTTGTTGCTAATGGAAGAAGTAGGAGAGCAAAGGGAAATAATCAAATGCTAATTTTCACACAAGGCACCCTGGGACATAACTGATGCAGGCATGGATGCATTTGGCTTTAGAAAATGAATTCCCTGCAAGATTTCCTGTTTTATAATATTTCTAAGTGGTGCATTGAAACGGACAAAGTTAGTTACTGTTGGAAAAGTGAGTGTGACAGAGTACAGATGCTCAAGTTAGACCAAGACTGAGCAAGATAATAATAATAATATAATAATAATCTTTATTTATAGAGCACTTTTCAAAATCCACGTTACAAAGTGCTTCACAAAGACAGCAAAATAAAACAGTCAAGTCATAAAATCATCAGGTTTTAAAAGAAAACAGATACCAGTACAAAATGAAAACATTTTGAAAAGAAATAAAAGAGGTAAAATCAGGAAAGGCTCTCCAATAAAAGTTTGTTTTAAGAAGGGACTTGAAGGAGATCACTAACTCAGCTGACCTGATTTCCCGAAGATGTGATCTACAGTATCTAATTAGTTAGTTATGTTATTTATTGTGTCATGCACATACAAGTGCCCAGCTCCCATGGAATTATAAGACACCAAATATACTGTTGCAGTGGTGAAACATGTGTCAGACAAGAACATAACTTTTACATATAACGTTACACTGCAAACAAAGATCTCTGTCTTCTGTCCCAAGTCCAACAAATAAAGTCTAAGACACAGCTCAAGTTTTTTATTAATCGTCTATCCTGAAGAACTCATCATGAAGGACATTTTACTAAAAAGTGTAGCCCCTGAATCATCATATAATAAGTAAGAGGTCTGAGCGCAGAAATCTTTAACTTTTGGTGTAATTCTGCTCCACATAAGGCTAAATGATATGAGACAATATGTTCATAATATCAGTTTGTACCAAACATCAACGGACAGATCAGGAACAATTTGTACTGACCATCATGAATATTACTCTGTAATCTGTTTTGAATCATACAAAATAATAAGGGGGGTGTCTGTGCAAAATGTCCCAGTCGAAGATCTTGATTGTGAGCTGCTTTTCAGACATACTCACAAGTCTGTTCCAAAGTCAAATCATGTCACATTTATGTCTGACTAATACATCTATACTGTATGCTTAAATGTAATTGATGTTGACTTCATGTCATTGAAAAAGAAGGACATTTCTTAGTGGTTCTCTTCATTTACACAACATTGCTGCAACACTCCGTGTAGAGAAGTGAGTGTTAAACAAAGCTTCAGTTGAATAATATCTCTACATTTCTGCAGCAGAAGCAACTTATAATATCAGTATGTCATTACTGGCCCCATTGCATGTAACACCTGCACTTGATGCTCTCCACAAAGGCACCGACTGAGTCACAGACGCTCAGATTAAGATTCCACACAGAGATGAGTCCGTCTGACCGTCATTTGATTGATCTGAGCGTCCAGAGTGAACTATGAGCAGAGCTTCTGTTGTCTTTCACTTTATCGGCTCCCTCAAGGTCATAAAAGATTCATGCGCTATGGCTTCCAGTGTTTTTTTAATGTACTTTAAGTAGAGCATCACCAGCCGCAGAGACACCAAGGGAGAACAGCGGTGCGTTGATTTTATAAATATTTTCTAAGCCCTCCTCCTTCCCCCGAAGAAAGTTCTGTTTAACCAGAGAACAAATTGAAAGAGAGGTAGCCGATGAGTCATCCAAGGGGCCATCTCAGTTTTTTTGAAATCTTTAAATGCTTATCTACTCCTAAGCCTTCTGCTCTTACTAAATGAATTCTTAAATGAAACTCACTAGTTGTGAAGTTGACTAGTATTCCTCAGCATCTCCAGTGCAGCTAACCACACTTATAATTAGAGATTATAGTTTTAATCATAGATTTAAATCTGAAATTAAATGTGACAACCTATTTTGTGAATATTAACACTTTACCATAAGCATGTGTCTAAACACTATCAACAATACAGTCATTTGTATCAAGGCAAAACTCAACAACACTAATGTGACAAAGCTGTCAACCCAACTAATATGAATATGATTTCTTGCTCTTGTTAACACACGTGAAAACTCCCTCACAAAAAAACAACTTTTCTTATTTATTACTTTAATACTTCTGTGGCAATTACCATGAAGCTGCTCATTTTTTAAAGAGGTTATAGAACTGCTGAAGCAGGCAGCTCCTCCTGACAGCTGAATGAAAGCTCAGCTTTTTCAGTTGCAATCCATCACCGAGCTAAAGCGTGCTTTGACAAATTTGAGTCTGTGCACTTTCTGTTGAGTGCATATGTTGTACAATCCACAGTTTCACCAAAATGGAAACCTGTCGTGATTTGTTTTAAGAGCTAATCGTCGGCGAAGACAGCTTGCTGTCAAGTCACCTGAGGGCCGACCACTCTGTTCACCATGTGTCATCTTACTTTAAGGGGGAACCAGTAATTACTTAGCATTCAAGGTGCTGGTATGTGTTTGTTTTTTTATGTTTGAACAGAACCAGGCTAACTGTTTCCCCCTGTTTTCAGTCTTTATGCTAAGCTAAGATAACCGGCTGCCGGTTCTATTTTTAATGGACGAAACAAGAGTGGTATTGATTTTCTCACCAAACTCTTAGAAAACAAATAAGCATATTTCCCAAAATGTCAAACTATTCCCTTCGAGCTAATTGCTCAAATTTGTTTGTTCAGTTGTAGCTGGCATATTTCTCTACCAATTGCTGCCTATTTCTTTACTTCCTACAGCTGTACCGTGTTGTGTCTTAGTTATGCAGACACTGAGGACGGAATATTAAAGAATTTAAATAGAAAAGATTTCAGGACAGAATAAACTTTCAGACGCTTGACAATGAAGTCTGCTGTTTCTATATTGCGTCCGTCAGAATACTGCAGCTTTCTCTCACGACTCAAACACAATCCATTAAAGTTCTGTTAAAATATTGAAAATGGGATGTTTTTTATAGTTGCCAGAGGATTACCTTGGAGAACATAAAACAGCTAGCAGCACATCATTCACTGTCGTATCTCCCCGTGAAAAGGTTTGAGAGGGGTGTAGAATTACAAAACAATACAGGACAGGAAGTGTGCTCTGTAAATCCTGAGCTGTTAAGTTTTGACCAACATGGATTTTTTTTACGCATAAACAGTACAACTGTCTTTCCTCGTAAAATAAGTGAGCAGACCATTTTCCTACAAGAGAAGAGTAGAAACTAATGAGTACAAGTGAAAAAAGAGGCACTTTTATGAAGATGGGACCTTATGGGATAATGGGAATTATGCAGATGAGGGCCGGACTTTAAAAACATTAACACAGGGAGAAGTCATGCAAATTACCAAAGTTATTCATACCTGATAAATTATACTTTCATTTCCACAGCTTTTTTTCTTTTACTGCAGTGATTTTCAGGAGTAGCTCGACTG
>LKNJ01006780.1:0-24872 GCA_002120245.1 Maccullochella peelii
TTCCTAAAGTCCACTACCAACTCCACTGTCTTTAGAGCATATTTGTTTTGCATACAAAACATATGAAGAGCTGAATTGTAGTGGATTAGAAGTATAAAGTAGCATGAAAAGAAAATACTCAAATATAGTAACACTACCTCAAATGTGTACTTAAGAACAGTACTTGAGTAGTTACATTCCACAACTGGCAGGTTTTATGTAACAATACTCGGATGACTTTGGTATGGATATAGCTTACGTAAACTAAGGCACCAGGCCTCCACGCCTCTCTCTCTCTCTCTCTCCATTGACACTGTTGGTTGTCAGCGTCAGGCTGATTGTCAGGTTGGGTTACACACACCTGCAAGTGATACAGGCTCATAAATATATTGCTCTTCATGAATTATTACAGAGCTTGCAAGGTGTAGTGAGCATGTGCACCCAGCCAGACGGACTGCCAGCAGGTGAAGCAGTCAGTGTGGACGAAGCAACCGAACCAGGATGGACATCTCTGTTCTGCCCAACAACAACCACCCAGAGAAGTTCCTCCAGCTGGACGTTGGGATGCTGCCGGCCACGCACGGCATGTTCCAGGTCAGGGCAGTCGTGTCCAGTCAGAGATACTGGCAGAACAGGGTCTACTCCCAGGTATAGACTATGTAACAGCCTCTCTTACTGTATGTTCATCTTCGTGTATGCTTTTGTGTCTTGTTTCTCCCCTTTGATATGGATAGCTGTATTTAGTTCCTTAAATGTTACTCCACATTACAGATATACCCAAATATATTATTTATGATGTACATTTAGTCTGCATGAATGATCTTCTAGCAGAGATCATCATCACAATCTGGAGCTGTGTGGAGATGGAGTGGTTTGAAACAGGAGAACAGGACAGCAGCATTCAGTATTTATCAGACACCAGGGGACAGGAGTGTGGTCCAATATTTGATCGAGAGTCCAGACATTTTGTGAACAGGAAAGCAACAACTGACCTCAGAGCTGTTAGGCAAATAAAATGAAGTTAAGTAAAATAAAGTTTATATAGTCCAAAATCAAAAGGTTTGTCCTATGTTCTTTACAATCTGTACAATATACCACACCATCTATCCTTAGACCTAGGTAATTTGAGATTTGAATTTGAATAAAGTACAATATTAATAGGGTCACTTTAACATTAACTATAACTATAACAGTTAAATGTAGTCTGGCTCTCTTTGGGTTACCTGGCTCCACTGAGCCTAACATCAGTGATCCTGGATCACCAGTATCGTGAAGCTGGTTATCAACTGTCTGCTAACTCTGGGTTTATTAATCCAGTTACGAGGGTGTTCATGTGCTTAAGGCAGAATTCTTAATCTCAGCGACATCATCAGAACCATGAATAAAGCACTTAATATGATATGAGATCAAGTGGTGATACTTGCCGGGAAATTTGATAATTGCAACAGCAAAAAGTGATATTCAACGAGGTAAACAATATAATCACACAACGAGAATAGAATAAGAATCTGTAGACACCTGAAATAATTTCCTAATATTAAAAGTAAGGCTAAGGTATAAGTGTGGGAATTATCACAATAAATACATTTGGCATTTTCAACAAGCAATATTGAATGATTTGTTTCTTTATTTTTTGTCTGATGATGAACGATATATTCTGAATATGTGATACACTTAAAAAGGTAAAAGAAATGTAAGATTGTTTCTGCTGCCAAAGTGGAGAGGAGAGGAGAGAGGAACCTCAACACTGGAAAGAGTTTTTTTTTTTTTTTTTTTTTAAAACTAGGTCACTTATGTAGTAGAAATGTGCAATTATTTTCAAAATTTGTTCCCTATGGCCAGAGAAAACTCAGAAAAAGGCTGTAGGCTTCCCTATTGCTCTAAAGAGGAAAATCCTACAGCAACCAGAATGCATTGCACACTGATATGGTTTATCTGACCATAACGTTGCATTTATAATCATTAGAGCTAATTAACAGTGTGTGGATGTATTTTTTCTAATAAAAGACAACAATGGGTATACTTTTTCCAATTACTGTATCGTCACAAAGTTTTCTCATGTTGTTCTGTGCTGCAGTGATGGAATAAGAGTGTAAAAGCATCAACACTGTCAGGAATCCTGTCCTCAATGTACATAAAATGTAGATATAATCGTCATTATGTATTTAATGCAAAATAATTTGGATTTAGGCTACCTTGTATATGTGTCTTCAGTATCCTCTCTGTCTATACAAAGTGTTGAAAGCCTGAAGCTGGATGTGGTGAGAATTCAAATCCCTGCCTCATTGTTTTTCACAGAGGGAGCAAAGGGTAAAGACTGAAAGCAGGACTTTTCCATCCCCAGAGGGAAATCATGTGGTTTTCTTGGACAGATACCTGGAGAAGCACATCACTCCAGTCACTCTGAAGTCCAACATTAAAAGGAACCCTCTGTACATGGACATAAGATCGATGGAAGCGGTGGACGACAAGAAGTCCAAGCCTTCCTGGACTGTCAAGGAGTACGACACACAAACAATCCACAGCAACCTTGCAGATTATTTAAAGGTAATTGGTGGAGAGGAAGAGAGGCTGTGAATGAATGGGTGTTTGGGGGATGGATTGGTGCAAAGACAAAAAAGACAGACAGATGGACAGCTGGATAGATGTGTAGACTTTTAATTTGATTTCATAAAATGAGGAACAAAAATATTCCAGATTTGTTGGTGCTACTCTGCCTTCACACTCAAACCAAACCAGTTATTATTGTAAGAGAGCCAGTGACTACCGAGTCACTGCTACATGGACTCAACACTGAATTACAAATGGACCTCCAAACTAACTGACACACAGGCAACCTGGGGTCAGGTAGTATTCTAGCAAAGCAGTAGGAGTAGTAGTTGCTTTAGGGGGTTACTGGTGGGCACTTGGAAGTGACAATACATTTTTGCCTCGGGCCCCCACACAAGTTAATCCAGCCCTGTTTGAATTAATGGTCTGCAACTCCATCCCACTCATCAGTACTTTCTACCAACAGTTCATGAGTAAGCTAAGGCAATGTCAAATAAGTAGGAGTTAACAGTTTTTGATAACTGACAGTTTACACAGAAAGGTTTAAACTTTGGTGGAGGTGAATGGTGAATTTTGAAATACTGAAATGTACCAATTATAACTAATATATACTTTGAAACTAGTTTGTTTCTTTATTAACATTAATGGACAACTACACTACACTAATTAATTAAAAAAAAACTAAAAACTAAAAATTAAAGCATTACCCTACTATGGAGTCCCAGAAATGCAAATGTGATGGCTATGGTGAGTCATCCCATCGATCAGTTGATAAAATAAATATAATGAATTATTGTTAGTATACTATTTATTTATGTGTTTGCACAAAAGAAAGCAATACAGGTATCATGAAAAATAAGATGTACACAAAGACATTCACATATATACAAACACACTTTTACCTACATATAGTCAAATATACATGAATTTAAAGTTAAACAAAAGCTTGCGCAGGAGAGGTAGGAAGCTAAAAGCTTATACAAGACCTCTTCTAAAACCTCAAGGCAAGATGAACAAAGGCCACTACAAAATAAAGAAAAATAGAAAAAGAAAGAAGAGGAAGAGAAAATCTTCTAAATTAGTTTGGAAAAAACATCAAGTATTGGGTTGAATTAAAATCTTATAAATAAAAATGCAAGTCTGTAGTTATAGTACTTAATGTTTTTTTGCCTTTATTGGATAGTGACAGGTAGAGGCACACAGGAAATGGGGAGAGAAAGAGGAGTATGACATGCAACAAAGGTCGCCAGCTGGAATTGAACCAGCGATGGCTGCAACAATGCGGCATGTGCTTGTAATCGTTCGGTTATCAAGGCGTTCCTATAGTTGGAGTACTTAAGACAGTTTACAGATTAATGGAAAAAAGGATTGATGATTCATGACTCATGACTAATTTATATTTTGCTGGCTTTGTTTTTTTACCTGCTCACTTTCCCTCAATTGATTTCCCGTTTTACTTTTCCCTGTTCTTATGTAACAATCTGAAGGATGTGTCCACAAGGTTGGGCACTAACTGATACATGACTGTCAAATGACAGCAAGCAGCTGGTGGATGAATTCTTTCTCTGCTTGTGCATTCTGACTTCTGTTGTTAACTCACTTCAAGACTGCTAGATTTAGGCTGAGTATATTTACTTTTCAAATAGGCATTTCTCTGCTTAACTGTGCTGCTGTGTTGGTTGACAAATCATTTAGGCTAATTATGTGCTGTTCTTCTGGTGTTAGCATACTTTAATCTGATTGTAGGTTGTTCTTCTGGTGTCAGTTGACTATAATTTAGTTAGTCTCCTGCTCCGGCTTTTTCTGTTTTATGGAATCTTAACCTTTGGTATTTTGGTAAATTGTGCTGTGTCAGGTTACTATCAGTTAGTCTATTCTTATATTCTTGGTAGATACATTATATTCTGTTTTGGTCTAGGGTTTGTGCACGCTAGCATTAACTGCACCTAGGGTTGTGGTGAACAAATCTGAAACTAGTTATTCTTAAAATAGTTCAGCTCAATTCAGTTTTATTTATATATATCGCAGTATATCATAACAAAGTTCTCAGGGATCACAAGTGAGAACACTTCCACCCCTGCAGCCCTGTCCTCAACCTTGTATCCACATGGTTGAATGGACTTATTGTAGGTTGCTTTGGATAAAGCCATCAGCTAAATTAATGTAGTGTAATGGATTAATTTTTTCTCTGCTTGTGATTAACTGGTTTGTATCAGACATAATGATGCAGCACTGCCACCCACTGTTCATTTTTAACTTAACTAACTATGGTCTTTTACTATTCACTCATTCCTTTCCATTGCTCTAGTCTGCATTCACCACTGACAGGGTTGGAGCTACCAGTCCTCTGTATTTTTTTCTGGGATTTGAGGATATTAGCAGCAACCTTGGGGGGAAGTTCACCTCCTACAATTAAAACAACAACAACAACATATTGTGGGTATTTTATAAGTTGATTCCAGTGTGATAAGACTGGACTGGACTACTTTCACCTTCATGTTGCAAATAAAAGTTACTGCATAAGTTAAACAAGAGAACTCTTAAATGTTATGAGCCAACTTGGGTGGTGCTAAACCAAATTTTCAAGAAAACTGTTGCTGGTGGAAATTGTGAGGAGCTTGTGATTTTAAAATATAGTCATTCGGATAGATAATCCAAAAAGTTATTTCAGGCCCTGCATGTAACCTAGACACATCCTTGCTTTGGATACATCCTTGTCATTATCATATAAGCCACACAGGGAAAACAGGAAATATGGACTTCAAATCTAACTGCAGTTAACCTTTGAAGTAATTTTTATTTAAGGTATTTTATTACATTGAAAATTATATGGGCATGATTGGGGGTTCAGTAAATTTACTCATGGTAAAATGAGTTACACAGATTACAGCTGATCACAATTCATTTGACTAACCCAAACTTCAGTTTTGGCTGCGAGATGACAAACATACGGTAGTCCTGAATGTCAAAACACAACGACAATACAGAAAACACGACATTACACAAAACACAACGACATTTCAGATTACAGAAAGGGAGGGACAGCTCTTCTTCAGTGTGTAAGTGTGTAAAGGTATTAACGGCAATAATCACAGGGCTTATTTGTACATGTTGATGTTTCATAGTTATATTTTCATCTTCTTTGCAGGAGGAAGAAAAGACCCCTAAAGATCTGGACTTTTGGCTCGAGGATCTCTACACGCCAGGATTTGACTCTTTACTGAAGAAGAAAGAGGCAGAACACAAAAGAAAAAGACTTTGTATAATTCTTTCTGTGATCATTTTGTCTGTTTGTGTGGTACTTATTGTTATCATAGTGCCAGTTGTCGTTCTACAGAAGAAAAACTGATTGATGAGGACATTGCCATTGTATAGTACAACTTTTAGGACCTCACCTCTTTGTAAGTGGTGGCCATATGCTGTTCCGTTCTTATTTTCTTTTGACAGAGAACTACAACTAGAAAACTGGCTGGAGTCAGCAGTCATAAAGGACATATTTTGGCTACACAGCAGCTGTACACTGTCTGGGGACCATGAATATCCAGAGCAAATTTCATGGCAACCTGGCAAGTACTTCCTGAAATATCTGGCTCTGCACCAAAATGCTGGAAGTAGACAGATGACCAGTGGAGAAAAAAGGTTCCCATGTCAGAGGAAACTCTGATCCAGAGGCTTTGTAAAACATCAAACAAAGCTTGAAAAAAGCCCATTCGATGTGATCTGACTAATAATAATAATAATAATAATAATAATAATAATAATAATAATAATAATAGTAATATTTTTCCGCTTCCACTCACTGAGCTTCCCTTGAAACAGTTTGGAGCGCCCCTGGGGAGGCCCGCCTCCCACTTTGAAAACCTCTGCCTTAGAGCTTGGCTTTGGATTTACTGCTTACTGGGCCAGACAATCTACATTTGAACATAGAGAGTGGGGTCTAGCTGGAAGGACGAACAACCAGCAACCACCATGGCTGAGATTCACAGTAACGCAAACCCACTCCTGAAAATAATTTGAAAGATGATGTAATCATACAAAAGTTTCAGTGGCTTTACAAAGCAACTTAACACCAACTGAAAATCTATAAAAAATCTGTAAAACAATCACGAGGATAATGATAGGATAAGATTTGTACCAGATTCAAAGACACTGAACCAATATAATTTCATTTCGCATGTGTGGACTGGTTTAGCAGCACTAAATGACTCGTATTTTCAGGCCTAATGTCAATGATCTGCATTGTAAACATTGCACAATGTGACACCACATCCCTCTGCTTTGTCAGTGAATTTACTTTGAATTTAGCCTGTGAAATGTGTCATGTAAATAAAGTTGCCTTGCCTTGAATGCAATTCATGCAAGACTGTGACTGGCTGGTTCTCACTGTTCATGTACAGGCGAGTGGATGTATGGCAGACCAAAGAGTACCAAAGAGCCATTGAAAAGAATCGGATCGTTCACGAATTTAACATCACTAACAGGTGTAGTCCTTGGTGTGTCAGTAGCCTACACCGTGACATCACTGTTGAATGTGGTTATGGGTGCAACTGAGCACAAATCTGACCACACACAACCACATCCAGCAGTGATGTAGAAACTGACATGTAACTTTCAACCAATGAGGGCAGTGAAACCCTGCTTTTCAGGTGTTAAGTTATCTTTAAGCCTTAATACGGAACTTGAGAGCAGTTAAGGATGCGATATACTTTTTTATCCATTATCTTTTATGTTTGCACTTTCCATAAAACAAAAATGTGAACAGATTCTTTAATTGCAGTTGATTGTTGTTGTGCAAATTTTCACACCGTTAAGTTCATTTAACGAAGTCAAGCAATTATTTTCGGATGCAAAAACAATAATTACCTAAACATATTGTAGCCACTCTTTTTCCCCCACCCCTATACTATGAAGGTATTATTGGTGCAAAACATCTGAGCACCTGTGCAGTGGAATGACAATCGAGCTGTCTTTCATGTTCACACCCGCCATTATAACTACAGATGTGCGACTGTCACTCCTGCTCCTTAGCTAGCTAGCTGACCGCTACTTTCAGGAGATGGCATCTTCAAGTGGAACCACGGGAATCAAAGAAAATTCGTTTTTTTCCTTACAAAAACACCCTTCACAAGGCGTTCACTGAAAGAAAAAAAAGAGGATAAATGAGCAAGGACCGGACCAACCCAATTTACAAATTCAGCAGCAGGCAAGTGATTGAGGACGAGCTTACACCCGGGACTTCTCCCGCTCTTGTTATGACAAACAGAGTTGGCTAGCTGGATATCGTGTAAGTAATTCCTTTTATAGCTTTACCTGTTTGCTATTTGAAAGTGTCGGCACCGAAGCGTTGTGGACAACGACGGGGTTACGAGACCTAAAACATCTTTCTGAAAAATGCAAACGGCACAAAAGTAGCCGCAGCCATCTAGACAGTTGTATGAGGCTAAGTGTTTTGGACAGGCTTAGCATTGCTGAACAGCTGAAGGCTACAGGATTGGCATTAAAAGGCACAACAAAGAAGTGACAAAAAACCGACATCCTATGCAGAATAAAGACTGTGAAAATTTGTGGAGCCTTTGAGTTGGCTTTGCGTGGCCATGATGAGAGTGAGAGCTCAGATAAGCCTGGGATATTACATGGTTTGGTGGATTTTGTTGCCTCCTTTGATGGAGTGTTGAAAGAGCACCTTGAGAACGCCACTGTATTTAAGGGAACTTCAAAAACTGTGTAGAACGAGCTACTGGACTGTATGCTGTCTGTTGTGAGGGAACACATCATCAAAGAAGCCTAGAGCAGTGATTTTTTTCATCAATTCAGGCAGATGACCGTCCTCCAGAGCGGCTCCTTCCACGACGTCGCCCTCCTGCCCATCCTCCAGAGCAGCTCCTTCCACGGCGCTGCCCTCTCTCCCATCCTCCAGAGCAGTTCCGCAAGTCTGGAAGGTCTCCGGGCCATCCCCCTGAGGTCGCCAGCTTTGGTTCTGCCCTTCTTCCAGACCATCTGCCTGAGGTGTCCTACATTGACCTTGTCCGTCAGTTCCCTGGACATTGTATTATGTCTCATGTTTGGATGTGTTCTGGCTCTTTGTGCAAATTGTTCCTGTGTTGGAATTATTTCTAGTGTTCCTGTGTTTTCTCATGCCTGGCCTTACCCTTCTGTTTGCCTGCCTACCTCTGTCGCATGTCAGAGTTTAAATAAATCTTGCAAACTCTTTGAGCCTCCTCTACTGTCTGCATTTGGGTCCTTCTCCTGCCACTTCAAACACCACATCCCTGACATGGTCCCCCCAATTTCCAACTGTATAAGGATTTTCTGGTAATCCAATAGGCAGAAATGTGTCACTAGAAACTGAATTTGAATTATTTATATTTGAATTGCTCAACTTGAATAATTGCATTAAAGGGGACATATCATGAAAAACTCACTTTTTCAGTGTTTGTGCACATACTTTTGGGTCTCTGGGGTGCCTACCAACACACAAAATGTGAAATTAGACCACCCAGTCATTTTTTTGTGTTCTGCCTATGTCAAAAAACATGTGAACCAACAAGCCATTTTAGATTTGTGCCCTACTCTTACGTAGATAGCGGACTCATTGCATAATACCGCCCCCCATCTCAGTATCGCCAACCACGGCCTGAGAACTAACTTTGCAAGGCTGCGCCATTTTTTTCTTGCAAGCGCCCGACTCTCTAGTGTTATGCCAAAGCAAAGAACACAGCAACTGCTCTGTTGTTGGCTGCACAGACCAGCACAAATTGCTACATCGGCCCCCAGCCTCAGAGGACAGAAGAGCGGAGTGGATAAAGTTTTATTTTGAAGGCAATATCCCAGCTACAGTCGGTTAAAACCTGTAAGCTACGGCTGGGCTAACCACTTTGTGTGTGACTGCTTTTCCAACTTGGGTCAGTAACAACGCAGGACTGGCAATGAAACTTTTCCTAAAAGAGGGATCAATACCAACTGTCCATGGCACAACTGCAGAAGAGGGAAATGTAAGTATTTAAAAAAGAGTTATGCTATGTGTTTTTTTTTGCAGTTTAGCACAAGCTAACGCTATCAGCTGAGGTAAATATTAGATGTAAAGAAAGATACACAGTAACGTTAACGCTATTTGTTATATGTCTGTAAGCATGGGTGCCAAGTTATTAAGTGGGGGTGCAAGATTACTGATAGGCAAGGCGAGGTATGGCTGGGCAATGAGGCGCTGTCTGGGGAAAATATTACGCCAAACTCCCTTTAAGAAATACTACATATTAACAATTCCTTACGTGTCCATAAAAACGCATAACTCTAGAAACACAAGATAAAGGGCATCATATGTCAACAGTCTTATTGTAAATTCGGCATCAATATAATCCATTAAGTATTAGTAAACTGTATTTCCGTACAAACTTTACATTTTGTTGCCTCAACTTGCTACCAGTCTCCTCTGGTTAGCAGCACCATTTTAGTGGGAGAGGCCCGTAGGAATTAGAGGCGACCCGTTTCAAAAATTAAGATTTCTCACTAAAATAAGTGCTGGTTGGTGGATCAGATGCACGCCGAATTAAACACCGACTCATAAAACATTTAATTCACCATCTATCGTGTGTGTGTGATGGTATTTAATGAGTTTTTCAGCCGCTACCGAAGTAACTTTCCAGTTTGCTGCTTCTTGTTTGCTGCTGGAGAGAGCGCGCCTAAGTTACGTTACCACGGTGTCCTAACTGAATGTGACGCGATAGTCGGACACTCGCTTGCTGTTAGGACACGGTGTTAGGGGAAAATGTACTTTACATGGGCAGTCTTTGCAGTGTGTAGATATACTGTATGTTAGTGTGTCGCTGCTAGAATGAGCAGAGACCTCACTTCAGAGCAACAGAGCCTGGTCTCTCCTGTAGTCTCACATTACATTACAAACAAGAGTCTCAATACTTTGAATAAAGATCAACACTGAGCTGTTGCAGCCTTTAGTAGTTGTACTTATAATGTAATATTGCTATGTATTGTTATGTCATATTGTTTGGGTTTCATGAAAAAATGCTGTCCAGGCTACTGTGTCCTGCAAAGACCATGGTTGGCACATTCACTATTCCCTGTGCAGCTCCACGGGGCTTTCAGTGATGTGGGGAAACTGAGCAAACACCACTGAGGCCTTCCACAGTATTCTTCCACAGTGTTCTCCATAAAGAGCATGGTAGGTGAGAATAGGACAATGTAAAAAATGTAAGGAAAAGTCTTTTCAGTGCTCAAAATGATGCACATGATCAGGCCTGCTTGATTTAGTATAAATACTAAAAGGATCATAATTAAAAACTTTCCAAATGTCAGAAAACTTATCAGACAAGATTGACAGTTTTTCAACTACATAAGTTACTTTATAAGATCAGTAATTCCTTCAGTTATGTTGACATGGTAACTTACAGGATAAAGTCTGTTCCAGGCAGGTTGCTGCCTCATTATGGTAAGTATCACTGGTCTGATGTAACTGAAGTGTAGTCAGGATAACACATGGACAGTTGCTACAGTAATCACTATGCTCTTTGATTATTTTCTTACATTTATCAAGTGACTTTTTACCATAAATAATTACTTTAATATTTCACATCTTCTACTGTTTCATATTGAAGGCTACTTTCCACCTCCACACCCTGATAAGTAGGCCCACTGTAAGTGTTCATACAGTGCTACATGTTACCGCTGTCTCTCTGTCTCTTTTCACAACAAATGTTTCCACTTCTCTGGACTTTGTAAGTCACTTCTCACAAATGTACCTGTAGAGACAAACGTAAAACAGAGAGTGTGTTTACGGTTTATGCATAAATACCAAGCATTATGTAACAGACATATGATGTTAAATAGCAGTATTTACCTGAGCCAAAAATCAGGAAAACCTGTAGTCTTGGCTACTGATGTTGTGCGGTATTGAGTTTCTTGGTGTAGACGGAGTTATTGTGGAAATATTCAAGGCAGCAGTGCAGCTAAACTCCATCACAGTGATCCCAAAAAAACGAGGGGAACCGGGTGGAGCATTTGCAAAGTTGGTGGGCGGTGCCGGCTCAGTGGCTGCTCTCCCACGTGGGGGCTGGCCAATCAGAGCAGACTGGGCTTTTAGGGAGGGGGGCCTTAAAGAGAGAGGAGCTAAAACGGAGCGTTTCAGACAGAGGTTGAAAAGAGGTGCTGCAGCAATCATCAATATGAGATAGATAATGTAGTTTTTTAACATTTAGGCATGTAAACCTATTCCAGTAGAACCCCCAAATATAAGTATGTACCTGAAAATGAGCATAATATGTCCCCTTTAAAAAACTGAATTTGAATCACATAAATGAAACTGAATTTCTTAGTTTGGAAGTGAAATCCAATAAACTTGAATGTAGAATTATGAAATTGCACTGTATTTCATCCTCACTGAAAATTCAACTCTCATATGCTTCTCACAGTTCATAGTTCTCAAAATTCAAACTCAATTTTCGTAATTCAATTTCAGTTTACTGAGACACACATCCGGTCGTTGAGGAAGAGCAATCAAGTGTAGATTCATATAACTCCTTTACGGCCAGTCAGTACTCCCTGCCTTCAGTGACCTTTCCCTCCTGACCCCGATACCTATGGAGGACTGGAACTGCCATAATCAAAAATAAATGAACAAAGGACTCAAATAAATGAATGCCATTAAATGCACCAAAAATAATACAAAAAATAAATGTTGGCATTAATTGATGAAATGTTACAAATTTGTTAGGTTGGGAGCAGGGAGATGACCCAGGCGCAACAAGGAGGTTGAAAAGGGTTTTATTAATCCTTTTGGAAGGGTAGGGAAGGCAGGAGAACAGGCAGATAACACGCAGGTACAAATCTAACACACATCACGTCACAGGCACAATGAACCAACAAGAACCAAATCAACAGGACAGATATAAATAGGGAAGTGACAGACGAGGAAATCAGGGCCAGGTGTGATGAGGACCAGGTGCACACAATCAGACACACGAGGGCAGGATCACAGGAAACGAGACAGACAAGACTTAAAAATAAACATAAAACAGACAAGATACAACAGACTGTAACAAAATTGATATTTCTGTATTGTATATTGCATATACATTTTCCACTTAATTTTCCATTTTATTTATTAATTTATAAATGTATTTATTTCTGTGTTGTTTTCCCTTTGCATTTTAGTTTTACATTTCTTTGTCTTTTTACATTTCTGTATGCATTTCTGCTTCATTGTGCAAATGAGGGGGGCTATCTTTCAGTATGTCATGGTGCGTTCAGGGTTGCATGGTCTGTGGTTTTCCACAAATATCAATTTATGTCACAGTTTTCAATTAATTAATTCCTACATTTATTTTTTTATATTATTTTTGGTGCATTTAATGGCATAATAATTTATTTATTGAATCATTTATTCATTTATTTTTCATTATGGCAGTTCCGGTCCTCCACAGTTACTGACTTCAAACTTCGAACCTGTAAGTGTTGGAGCAATGTTGGAGTATGTAACATTGAGGGACAGCCAAGAGAAATTGTGTGAACGTTAAATAACCAGAGTTGTAGGTTGGATGTGGGTAACATTTTCACGTTGCTTTTTGTGGAACTTCATACTGCAGCTAGCTCACCTGGCTTTGTTGTTACAGGAAAGCCCCCTCTGCTCCATGATCCTCTCCGGTATGTGTCTGTTGCTGCTGTATGTAAATTTACGTGATAGACCTGTGGCACACATGAAACGAGGGGTAACACTTCAATTTACAGGTCAGCGAATTTCATGGTAAGTAGGCGACAATTAGCAAGTAACGTTCTTGAAATTTCTTTGAAATTACCCCCAAATTACTCCAAGTTACCAACATTTATCCCAAAATGTATCAAAAATCATCACAGCATTATTTAATAACTATGCTTTCTACTTCACTGCCCTCTGTAGGTCACTTCTCATAAATATACCTGTAATGACAAATGTAAAACGTTATGGTGTGGAGAGTTTATGCATAAACACTAAGCTAACATTATGTGACAGAGACATATAAATGGACTTCACTTATATAGTGCTTTAGGGTTCAGTGTCTTGCCCACTTTGATTTTCAATGCAGTTATTCAAGTTAAACAATACAAATTCAAATTATGTGATTCAAATTCCGTTTTTTTAATGCAATTATTCAAGTTGAGCAATTCAAATGTAATTCAAATACAGTTTCTAGTGACACATATTTCTGCCCATACAATCCACCCAAACAATATATACTGTATAATATAATATCAATATACAGTATTTGAGAATGTATATTATATTTTAAATATATTCATGAAATCCATGTCTCGTGCTTTTTTTTACACATATAAGCACCTGAAAATATTAAACTGGTTTCACAGTGGGTCCTTGCAGATTGACTCAGAGTGGTAAAAATAGTAGTGAAGCCTGGTTAAGAGCTGGTCTGCAGCTCGAATTGACCTGCTGCAGTTTTCTGTCATCAGCAGCAGGGTGACCTGAGGATCCTGTTACAGGTGAAGGGGTCTCCTGCTGCTGGGTGACCTCACAGAAAACTGACCCGTGACCAGCGGCAGAAACAGCTCTCCTGCTTTAGTATGTATAAATAAAAGTTAAATAAGTCACATTAGCTTGTGTTCACATAGTAGTAGGAAAAATGGTTGCTGTAAAATAAAGATTGTGGTGGCTATTTCAAGAATAATTCCAGTTTATTACAACTTGGTGCTTATTTGCGTAGTTTTGTCCATCATTTCTATCAGTAAAAATAGGATCGTACTCACCAAGTTAATAGCTGATGATTCAACCAGGAGAGTTTCTTGTTCATCCAAGCCTTAAAGTGCTCCAACTGTTAGTTACCTAAAACTGTCTATGAGGAAATGAACAAAACTATTAGCGCTTTTACTCTAACCGTGGACGCTCGCAACTCTATACCAAGAATTGCTTCTTCACATTGACTGGCTGCTTGCCAGGGGGAGAAAGTAACTGTCTGGAGGTGGAGCTTCTACTTGGATCCTTGTCAAAGTAATGTATGTCCCTGCTGTGTGGCATGCAGAATGATTCTGCTTAGCTCACAGCACTGGTTTCTGATTGGCTCAGACATGCTTAGAGTTGCCTTGTTCTTATTGTTGCACCTGTTGAATAAACATTGATTTTACTTAAGTGTTTTCATTTAATTCAAGTCACTTCTCTGCATTTCCAGACTGCCGGCTGTTCTCCTCGTGTTTGCCGTTGCCTCACACCAACACTAAATTTAGAGCTGCAGCTCTGGATCTGTTAACGTATGATGTAAAAATAGCAAGGAGGGACGCAACCAAAGAGCAGATACAGGACAGACTGTGTAGGAGAGTGTAAGCTGGTAAAAGTTAACAGACTAAGGACAGACAGACGGAAAGAGATAGACAGGCAGGCAGAGAGATAGACAGGTACCTTCGTAGCTACTGTAAAGATTAGAGAGAGACAGGCCCAGAGATAGAGACAGACAGACAGTGGACACATACTGTGGTTCACCTTAATGTATAATGTTATTGGTTACAGCAGGGGATGTAAACAGACAGACAGGCAGACTGTGAGAGTGACATTAGGAAGACATCAGGTAAGTCAACATCAGTTTACTGATTTCTCTGAATTCATTAAACCTGAAATTGTTTTCATTTTCAATGTAAGCCCGCACACACACTCTTGACACTCATCACTGTGGGTACGCCACTGCTATTGTCAGTGTGTGTCAACTCTCCAGAAAAGCTGCAATTTAATCACGTTCATTCCCTAGATCAAAACATGCTGGCTATTCTTGATAATTCTTCTGTCTGTATGACACGTCCAGAATGTGCAATGGCTGCCAATTGATGCTAATAAAACAATGTGACATGGCTGGCGTGTATTGCACTTTTTCCAGCTACTTTCCTATAGTGTTATAGCCATAAAATTAAGCTTTTCCAGAGTCAGATAAGAAGATGGCTATCAATTTCATCTCTGTCTGTCTGAGAGGGGTCCAGAATGTGTTTGGCCTTGCTTAGCACAGCTAGCGCCATCAAAAGAGAAAAAAATGATCTGACAACAAGTTGGGTGTGTTCAAAGATTGTGTATTCCAGGAGCAGAGACTGCATTTGCTTGTTTTAACACATTTCAGGCCTGTATCCATAGTTAAGAAACACTTCAGATGTTGAGGTCACTTTTATTTGACTCACCAGTTTTCATTGGGGACTTCTTTAATAGCAGCATGTGCAGGGAGGTGATGGAGGAGGCCTGAGCTCATAACCTAAATGTAGGTCATCATTATTTGGATAAGTCAGCCTCATTTATCAACACAGACGCTGGTAGCCCCAGAGTCCATGTTCCAGACAGACAGGGATTAAAGACTGTGACCTTAATTTTACACAAGTTCTCTATAACACCTTTGACTCTATGGCTTGTCTATATTATAGTAGTCATTTAAAGGACCAGACAGATGTTTTTCCTATATATTTCAGCATAACTATAGATCATTTCCCAAATATTTCATCACTTTTTAGATTGATTTCCATTAGTTTCACTTCATTGACAGAGATTGACAGAGACTATTGAAGACAGATAATCCATCACAGTCAATGTTTAGTCAACTTTACTCTTTGTCAAAGATTTGTTGTCTTTGCATGTCTCATCATTATTAAATTGAGTTGATCGAAATTAGAAAGTTGAACAAAATGTATTAAAAAATGATAAAACATAATTTCTTAAATCTCAAACCCACCAATAGAATCCGTTTCTCCATCTTTACAGACTCAGTGCAGTCGTGTTTTCTTGTTGTTGCTACTCCATGAAGCACATTGCTGAGCTATGTTTAATTATAGAGTGTTGCAGCTTGATGAGTCAGTCTTCATAACTTAATAACAATAAATGCAGACATGATGTTCACTGTGATGTACTGTAGAGCTGCAGCAATTAATCGATCATTCGATTAGTTGATCAACAGAAAAATATTCAGCAGCTATTTAGATAATTGATTAATCATTTCATTTTTCAAGCAAAAATTGTAAAAAAAACAACAAAAACCACAGAACATTCTCTGGTTTAAGTTTGTCACACAAGAGGATTTGCTGCTTTTCTTTGACATATATCATTGTAAAATGAGTATCTTCGGGTTTTTAACTTTTGGTCAAACAAAACAAGACATTTAACGTCACTGTAGGCTCTGGGAAGTCGTGATGGGCGTTTTGTCACAATTTCTTGATGTTTCATAGACTAAACATATCAATTAAATCAAAAAAATTATCAGCGGATTAATCGTTAATGAAAATAATTGTTAGTTGCAGCCCTACTGTGATGTATTACTTAGAGATGTTTGACGTCTCTACAAATTGATGCTTGTTCTATAGTAAAATAAACTGAAACCACTGACTAACCTGTAGGAGAAATAATATCTATTGGAAAGTGGTCAGCAATGATGTAAAAGTAAAGGCATTACTTAAATCCTTAAATGATAGAGGAAGCTCCCAAATTCACAGTATCCTCCTGACAACTTCTATGTTTGCTTCTTGTTTGTTTTCCTGGTTTTGAAATTGGAACAGCATAGCTTGTGAACACAACGCTGTTCAGCAACTGTATGCAACTTAGGGGCATGAGTGACACATTGCTGTTTCTGTTGTTTATTGATTGTTTTTGTCTGTCTCTTAGGAAACAGGATGTTGTCAAAAAAGGAGGAGCGGAGGTCATTCAGCAACGGGCCGCTGAGAGACCAATGGGAGAAGAGAGCTCAGAGCATGGCGGACCAGTGCAAACAGGAGGCTGAATGGAAGGAGAAAAGTTCCCTCAAAGTGTGAGAATATTTGATGTTTTTAGTTGTGTTTGTATCACAGTCTTAAGGTGACAGTTTTTACAGTGAGGAAAACTTTAGCATCATAAAAAATGTATCTTACCATACATACATTGAAAATGGAGATGAACTGGCTGTAAGGTTGTAAACTTGTCAGTCCATTCAGCAATTGGTTATCATGTTATGTGTAACACAAATTCAATAATTACTGACTCACCTGCTTACAGTTTTGTTTTAAGAGAACTGCAGTTAGGAGCTTAGGTCAAATAAAACCAAACCTCAACAAAACAGTTTCCTTAAAAATTACATTAACATCGAAGTTTAAGTTACAACAATTCAACTCTCAGAAAAACTTTTCTAAAGCTCTGCCTACGCTCAACTGACTCTGCCCTGATAACTCAAACTAACTAACTAATTTATGGAGTTGAAGGGAAGCACTACCTGAAAGGATAGTTCCAGGGCAAGTTAACACCACAGACCAGCTACCAACTATTCAGATTCAGTTCAATGGAAATGTTTTTTGGTGTGGGCCATACTCGAATAGAATTACACATATACCTATGATTAAATAAAAGGCAAATGTGGTGGTGCTACAGAAGCATCATCAAAGAGAAAAAAATCGAGACGTTCGCTGTGTACATGATCACTCTCTTGTTTGCTCATTCACTACTCTCTATATAATACACAAAGTAGTTTTCTGTTTTTCAGCAATAAATAGAGATTTCGGACACTAATCATTATCATTTTTTATCATCACAAGTGTTCGCACAATGGTAATTTTCACATTTGAGAAATTGCATTGTGGGATTGCTAGCAGAAAGTAGTGTTCATGCAATGGACATGAATTTTTAGGGGAATACATTACATAGTGCGTACAGTTCACACTCTGAATTAAGAATAAATTGGCAGAAGGTAAATATAGTTAGTTTTGTTTATTGTCCTTTTCGTTTATTGTCCTCTAAATAATTTGCTGGAATAATTTGTCGGTGGGCCTTTGGAGATAATCTTGTCCTGGGCACGAGCAAGACACATGTTGGGCCTCCCCGGGTGAGTAAATGTGCTTGAGAATTACTGTCTTTTTATATCACCATTTCAACTCCAATATGTGCATGGATGCACCACTGGCACCAGGCTATATACTAGCTAGCTAACTTTAGCTACTATTTTCTACCTACTAGGTTAATCATTACCACGGTGAAACACTGTTAAAAAGCTGGGTCACAAAACACAGAGAAGTTGTCACAGCACATTGTAATTGCACGGCTGGGTCAAGGGTTCCAAGTTTATCAAATAACATTATTTGGCTATTGAGAATTGTATTAGTCTTTTTTAACAGACTAGTTTATTTGTGTATCAAACTCAAATTTCAGATTTGAGTTGTAATTCACAAGGTCAAGTCTCTGCTTTAATTTGATGTCGATATTGTCACAATATTAAAATGGAAAATTAGGTTCTGAAGCTCTTAAACAAAGCACTCTGTCAGCTGTTTGTGTTGTAACGTTATTTACTTGTAATAGCATTATTGTGCTTGTCAACTCCTTTTCTTCCTCCTTTCTACCAACGTATACAGATAGTCAGAATCCTGCTCGCATGTTGGTGCATTTCTGTTGCAATGAGAGAGACTGCAACCTGCACTATGAAAAAGTGCAAGTGGTTAAGGCCATTGCATGTCAAAAAGGTATTCAAATGCATGTCATTTACTTTTGTTTTAGTATGAGCTGTATGCAGGCCTACATTTAAAGCGCTGCTGTTCTCTGTGCCTCTCGCACTTTCAGATTCCTGCCACTCCAGTTGCTATGTTAGACTTTTCATCTGCAAAATCTAAAAGGCAAAAACTAGATGATGCCATTGCAGGGAGGACAGGTGAGCAACACATACTTTAGAGTCCCACAGTCCAATGTCCAAGAGTGAAGCGAGGATCAGAGACATATAGTCAGTTTTTCGAGGCTTTACACAGAAACTCCCTAAGAACTGCTGCACTGATGTTCAGGGCGCCATATTACAGAGAGTTTGTCCCACTACCACCACCACCACTAACTGTATAGGACACCAGAGACACTGCAGCTACCTCCGAAAGAGTTGCAGAAAGCGTGCCAGGATTTCAGACAGGAAGAACTAACACAGTCACAGGTCCAGGCAGTAGAGGAGGAGACTAGAAACCAGAGCTCATCAACAATATGGTTTAGCCAAAGAGCAGGAAGGATAACAGCATCTAAACTGAAGCAGGTTCTACCCACTAGCCTTTCACAGCCATCAAAGTCCTTGATCAAGTCCATATGCTACCGAGAGGCACACAAACTCTCTACAGCTGCGACAAGGTATTTATTAGGGAAAATACAACACAAGGGTGAATGTCTACAATTGACCTGTTATGACATAAAGGTTAGGGCTGGCTCGGAGTATGTTTGAGCTTTGAGGTCAGGATAATGTAAACCAGTGCACTAGAATTATCCCTATAAATGCTGACCCCACATCACATTTTGTAAATCAGTAACTAATTATTGTAGTACAACTTTCTCTTTTTCTTCTTTTATGCATTACAGGTATGCATAACAGTATGAACGACTGCAGAGTGTGGACCACGAGGGTTTCTCCTGTATGGCTATACATGGGAGCCTCACCAGATGGAGTTGTCACGTGCAACTGTCATGGAACTAGGATTTGTGAGATAAAGGTAAGTTATTTGTTCAGTATAGACATGTGCTACCCATTTACCATTCATGCTGAGATAACTCATAAATAACACAGTCGAGCAGGTATATAGGTATTGTGACATGTGACTAATGGAACTGGGATATGTGAGAAAAGTAACTTAGTCATTTTATAGGTTCAATGCCATTAATATTTTATAGACCTAGAAACAGCATGTGGTGCACTTACATAAAAGAGGAGTGATCAGATCTTGGAGCTAAAATTTTGATGCCATGCAGAAGAGGTGACTTTTTATTGTGAACTTTTAGTGTCCACACTGCAAACAAGATGAGGTCAATCTATGCCTGTGTACTGGAGACCAAGGCTTCTGTCTCATCAGCGATGGGGACAACGTGAAACTGGACAGGAGCCATATCTACTACTGCCAAGTACAGACTCAGCTCCACATTGTGGCTATTGTGACTTTGTAGTGTGGAACAAAAATTACGTCTTTGTAGAGAGAATTTTGCCTAATGCGGAACTCTGGAACAACATCGTTCCCAAAGTTCAGGATTTCTTCAGACACTGTGTTCTTCCTGAAGTGATGGGTCAACAACTTACAAAGTGAAAACCAAATCATTTTTTAAATGTTTAAATATGGCAAAATATCTTAATATGTTGTACTTATTTAGACTTGATTTGATGAGAAGAAAATACCAAATTCTGCAGTCTATACTTTCGCTCAGTATTCTAAAGTGTAAACAAGAAGCCACAAATGTACGGATGTATGTTGTATACTGTTTAATCTATTCAATCTTCATAAATAATAAACGTATATACTTTTTTAAAGATTCAGAAATGTCAGTTGTGTGTTTGTCCTTAGTGCATGCATCATCAATGAAGCACAGTAGAATCCTACACTATCCCCTACAAGACATTTCAATGAAAACAGTACACTATCACTGCAACCTTACATCCAAATGCTTGCCTGAACATTGGCATTGCATCTTGCAGTTCCTCTCGCTCTGGCCACTCTATTATAAACTCCAGTCTTTCCAATTAACTTGTGCCAAATTTGAGAAACAGTGGAACAGGAAACATTGAACCTGAAAGCCAAATCTTGGAGTGGAAGATTTAGTCTCAACCAAAGTAAAACCAAAATTAACTGTTCAAATTTGGAGAGTACAGACAAAGTGACAGAGGTGATAAGTGGATCAAAGCTAAGAAGCTAAGAAGTTGGGCCATCCTGTGTAAAACTGTGTCTTCCTCATTGTTCTGAAAAGCCTGTTGGCTAAATGGTGTCCAATGCCTTAGTACTGAGCTCACTCAGCTCCACTGTTGCTTGATTCAGAACATCCATCTTCTCAAGATCATCCATAGTCATGTCTGTCTGGCATCCTGCATCTACATAGAATACATTTGACAAAGGAAATAAGGGGGAGAGAGATAGGTTAGTTCTATAATTTACAAACGGTATGTTTTAAGGTGGTAGTAATTATTTAGGTTAAATTAAATACAACTTCCAAGGCAAACAAATATAAGTGACATACATAGTTGTCAAAATACTTATACTAATAAATAGCAAAGTGACAGCTTGTTAATTGATAGACTGAAAGACAACAGAACAAATACCCCATGGTGACAACAAAGCTAGGTTAGCTAGCAAACTAAAACTGCAAAACACTAGCTGCAGAACAAACACCACAGGGTGATAATATAGCAGATGTAGCTAGCTGTTTCCAGCAATATCACCACCCTGCTCTGTATTTTTTTTCCAGTTTAAGTAGCTATGTATGTAGCAAATCTATTGGCCTAACATAGGCATTGCAGCAGTGTTGATGGTTATTGCCAAATTGCCTCAGAACCTGCCTCCAGTTGCCTGCCCTCCATCCTGGAAAGTGTGCTGATTTGTGATGTTATATGTTAGACAAATACAACAACAGCACTATATAGTAAGTAGAGTGGGGTTTTTAACACATTTGGTATCTACCAATAAGCCCTTTTCACAGCAGATATTTTGACTTGTCATAGTAGGAAAAGCACAGGTGGAACTGATATTGTTAATGTTGGCTCCGCTCCATTTAAGTATCCCAGTAAACCATGCCTAACCTAACTCTAACCCTTTCTCAAAACTACAAGATGCTAAGTCATAATTATAAGAAAACATCTCCAATTTTTCTTATTTCGTAAATGCAGTGCTCTGTACAGTGCAAAAAGTAGCAAAATGCAAATTTGGCAAGAATGTACATGTTTAATGCAGTTTTTCAGTTGATACCCCTGTAGGTTTGGCCTTGTAAGGCTGGTTTGACACTTGATATAATAATCATTTGAGCAGATGTCGGGCTGGACAGATTTTCTGGACATGGTAACAGTGCGTTCTTCCACATAGACAAATCTGGGTTGTAGGCAGAAGCAGACAAGCCGCCATTACTGCAGTAGCACCTCACTTGTAAACCTGTGTATAACACTGTAATGTATGTAAAGGATTTCACTTTTTTAAGCACAAAGAAAACTGTCGAGGTGATCCCATAGAAGCAGTTACATTTTGAAAATATTGTAAAAACAGTGAGAGTTTAGTCCAGTTTTAACAAATGGTGACATCTTTTTTGTGCTGTGCTGTTATCAGCTGCTTCAGAAAAAACGGAACGTAAAAGCCACATGTATCTACTCGATAAAATACATTTTACAAAATATGTTACTTAAATCTCCATTATTAGCTACTCAAGTACACATCACTTCCACATCAACATTGTGTAAGTCAGACAAGCGGTACATTAATGTTATTTTTCCTAAAGCCTGTGTCATAACCAATATCCTATTGATTTTATATGTTTTGTTTGTTTTTTGAATCGGCAGATTGTTCTCAAAGTGGAACTATCACTGGTCACTTGTTTCCAATGGAGACTTCAGGAAGCTCACCAGCGGCACAGATGAAGCAGAAAAAAACAAGCCAAAAATCAAATTCAAAATCGTCCCCCCTCCTCCCAAACTCAAACCTGAGCCTCCTCTGCCGTCGCCCCCCAAGAAAACAGCTTCGCCCAAACCTCGCAGGGTAAAACGCAAAGTAGAGGTGGATGTGTTCCGGTTTTGCTGGAGAGAGTCTTGGATGAGCCTGAAGCCTCCAAAGTATCTTTACCTGAAGGCCAAAGAGTTGAAAATCAGAATCCCAGGATTCACAACCATAGAGCTGACTAACAACAGGAAGTACAAACCAAAGGGGTACGGATCAGAGGCTGAATGGGTGTCTCCTGCTGATAAATGGAGTCACTCCTGGAAACAGGTACTGAGACTGGCACAAACTGATGGCTTCACATTAAAAGACACTAAATCCCAGATCATTGGTCAGTTTTCAGAGGGTTCCAGCCATGTTTTGGGCAAAGTGTGCAAGTCAAGGAAGATGTGTTTTGGCTAGTGCTGGGAAGTTTGAGTGTTACATTGCTTTAGTATAACCCCCAAACCTGCAAATTAAAGCAAACATTGCAAAAACCTGAAAGGAAATGGCGTTCCACCAATCTGGAAGAATCACGTTTAGTCTGGCAAGATAGTGTTAAAACATATAGGAAGGCCCTCTGTGATACCAGAGCAACCTATTATTCATCATTAATAGAGGAAAATAAATGGTAAATGGACTTCACTTATATAGCGCTTTTCAACCTTAACGGTTCCCAAAGCGCTTTACAGATTAGTCTCATTCACACACACATTCACACACCGATGGTGACAGAGCTGCCATGCAAGGTGCTGGCCTCCATCGGGAGCAACTTAGGGTTCAGTGTCTTGCTCTAGGACACTTCGACAGGAGGAGTCAGGATCAAACCGTCAACCCCGGGATTAACGGACGATCCGCTCTACCTCCTGAGCCACAGCCGCCCCATAAGAACATAAGAAAATAAGAACAATCCCAGGTTTCTTATCAGCACTGTAGCCAGAGAGTCACAGCTTTATTGAGCCTTGTATTCCTATAGCCCTCAGTAGTAATGACTTCATGAGCTTCAAACACAGAAACCTGAAATATATTTAGACTGCTTTTCTCCCATCGACCTTCACCAGCTAACTTCAATGATTTCCTCATCATACTGGTAATATTTTTAGGAAACACTCCATAAACATTCATTGTTATGCAGATGATACCCACGTACCTATGTAACACTGCAAAAATCAGGCACATCCTGTCTCAATAAAGATGCAGAAAAACTAGTGCATGCATTTGTTACGTCTAGGCTGGATTAATGCAATTCCCTACTATCAGACTACCTCAATAAGTCCCTTAAGACTTTCTAGTTTATCCAGAATGCTGCAGCATGTGTACTGACAAGAACTAGGAAAATAGATCATATTAAAATCTGCACCTACAAAGCCCTTAATGGTCAGGCACCATTATATGTTAAAGAGCTATTTATTTTATTTTATTTGGATCCCCATTAGCTACTACCAAGGTAGCAACTGCTCTTCCTGGGGTCCACACATGTAAACATTACAATACAGTATACAGCAATTTTGTAAAAAATAAAAAAACTACTAATGACATCAAGTACCCACACTAATTTGTCAGTTAAACATTTGATACAGCTTAAAAATGATAATGTCACTAAAAACATTGTCTACAATGACAGAGAAAAAGTTAAAAATAAACCACATAACACACACACACACACACACATATATATATATATATATACATATTCTGTGTCATTAAGTATTTCTTTAAGGTCTTTTTAAAAACAGTTTTCCTTGTTAAATGTGTAATATCCGATGGCAAACCATTCCATATTTTTATTCCTCTGTACATAACAGTACGTTGCCTTGCATTAGTTTTTGCGACAGGAAGCGAGTAACAACCTCTTGATGCATGCCTAGTATTAAAATTATGGCTATTACTACTAAATGACAATTGATGGCACAAAATATTCAGGATTTTAGACAATGAGATACTTCTTATGAAACAGAGCAAAG
>LKNJ01006781.1:0-15379 GCA_002120245.1 Maccullochella peelii
CAGTGCATCCATGGGAATGACTGCCAAGCAAAAGAAATCAATTCATCTTAATAAATGCATTTCATGTGTCGTTCATGTATTCATTCATATAACTAAAATTTCTATTTTTGTTTAGTTTATGGGTATGTTACATGACAATACAATGGAATCTAATATTACTTGTCAAATGTTTAGCAATGAATAATGTTGTCAACGTTTGAATAACTCATAATGACAGGGGAACAACTGTTTTCAAACGGTTGCAGTGTTTTAGCAAGGTAAGGGGCAGTATAACTAAATGCACCTCTATGTCACACACAAACCAACAAATCTCCAACACTAACACAGGAAGTGTGAGCGGATCCATTGCGGTATGTTCATAAATCGCGCCTATACTCGAACCACTTCCTGAACCAGCGAGGCTTCGAACGTCATCAGTGACGTCACTCGCCCTAAACGACACAAGCGGCGATACGCGCTTCACTAAACACTTCCGGGATTTCTCGACACACGCTCCGAATCATCGGCACGGTACGACCCATCACTGCTGTTCACCGTTTACCTGGACTTTCCTTACTTTTGTATTTTTGGACTTACCTGTGTTTTATGTACCCGTCGACTTGCCATCACAAGAGTAAGCATTAATAAACCTTTTTTCTCTGTCTGCTTTTGGGTCACTTCAGCTTTGACTCACCATAGCTACAGTTGTGTGCTCACAGTTTTCCTGTGCAATGCACGATTATTAGTGAGATTTCAGGTGTGCTCACTTTAAGTTTAAACTCCTAAACATTGGAAAATAATCTGGCAACACTTATCTTATTTGCAACCTGTCTGATCACCTGACTGATGACATTTCTTGTCCTGTTAGACCTATTTTTATTTTTATTTTTGTAATCTTGCTGTGTTTTGAGAGTCCAGCAACTGTTTATGTACATATTAACTTTTATTTTGACATGTAAATTACAGATTTTTTGATAGATTTGTTGTTGATGACATCATTATCATGCAGTGCATTTAAACAGTGCTGCAGGTTGATATTCATATTAATGTTAGTGTAAGAATACAGAACACAAACGTTGATAATGGACACCGACCTAATGACCAGTTTACCTGTAAGATACTTTCTTGTTACTTTTTTGTTCAACATTAAACACAATCAAAAGATCATACGTAGCCTACATGCTGTTAGCTAAATAGCATTAATCCTGGTTGGGTTGGATGTGCTGTCACTTGCTTTACCTGTGTAAACAGCTTTGGAGGGATAGTTTGTGATTTGCAGAGAGAGAAAATGAGCTGCTAGTGGCAGGGCTTTCCACATGGAGGGATTATGCAGCATTCTCCAGCTGTACCATCACTGTACCTGAATGCCAGCATCATCAACATGCAGCATTCCACCAGGTTAACACACAGCTGCATCAACAGACAGCACTTGCAATGATCAATTAGCTCTTGTAGAGAAACCATTGAACACATTATCTGTGTGTTGACCAGTGTGCACCTCTGTGTGTACATAAATGAACGAACGGCTAAATATGTATATCACTGACTGAAGCTAATACAAGATACATGAATACATAAGTGTATACATTACCCTCTAAAATATTTTACCTGACTGTCAGAGGTTAGCCAAGGGTGGATTATCAACTGGGCAAGGTGGGCATCTGCTCTAGGGCCCAAGACCCTAATGGGGTCCAAAGGCTCCAGAAAATTAAAGAGGTACTGCACACTTCAATGTGTTTTTTTTGAGCTGTAAACTAAATGATATGACTGTACTGTGATGGAACACATCAATGCTGCTGTTAATATTGACATTTTATCAAATTTCATTGGTTGAAAATGGTTCAACACACCATCTACTGTTTCAAATCAGCCCGGAACGTGCGAGGCCAATGCTGACATGGAGCCAACTGGTTGTATATAAAAAAAGACTCTAATCGGTGTCAGTCAGTCTCCCCCGTGTCTCCTGACCCACACACTACGTAGCCACGAGGCCACGCCCCCAACAGGGGCTGTTCCCTCAGTCCTCTGTTGCAGTTTTTAAATATGCTGGGAGAGAGGGCTCTAGCAGAATGTGAGTGGAGTTACACTTTAATGGTAATGATAAAATGAAAGGAGGGGTAAGCCAGCAATTTAGTATTGCACTTGCATAAAGTTGGAGTGATGATGTCATCGGGGCCACAGAAGACATATAGAGCTGTTTTTACATGCTGAGTAGTACTCGACATGATAAGTAAACTGAACTTAATGTGTAAAATCAATGAGGTGCTCCTTTAAGGTAAGACCTGCATGAATTAAAATCTTTTAAGACTTATTATTTTAGTTTGCATCGTGTTGATATGTTGCATTTTCCTAAATAAATGTGTGCTGAATCAAGTGACCAAAAACTAGCTACTAATCATTAACCAATACTTACAAAATACACAGAGAGTTGGAGAAACGAGGGGCCCACATAATATTTGTATTTTCCTTATATATATATATATAAGGATTAGGTTAGGTTACATATTTCTTATATGGTGTATATGTTAGTGATGAACACAATAAAATAACACATATCCCTCCCAGAGCAGATTCCCTATACATACCTGCAGGTTTAGCAGCATCTAGCGTTTATCTCTGTTGACATGCCTGAGTCCTGAACCATGTTGATGTTGGTCTGATGCTCCTCCAAATGAATGCTAACTGCACTGACCGACTATCAGCAGCCTATCAGTTATTACTTCAAAGCCGGGGTGTGAGCTCAGCAGGCTGAAGGTCTCTGCTCTAGTGTCTGATTTAGGAGATCAACCTAAACAGCCCAGAGTCAATTACCAGGCTTAGCTGGGATATCAGCTAAAGTAACTACGATTTTCACCAACAAATGGGAAAAAGAAAGGCAGAGAGAGAGAAAAGGCAGGAGAGAAAGTAAGAGAAGAGAGTGAGAGGGAAAATATCAGGGAGAAAAACCTTGGAGGCCATTTCAATACTTTCCTCCAATTTATCTCCCTAGTCTCTCCTCCCCTGCCTCCCTCCAAATGCCCGCAGGTTCAGAACAGACTTCCACTGAGCAGTTTTATTTGAATAATTCCTTCCTGTTTATATATATATATGTGTATATATATATAACTAAAATCGGGGGAGATCAGAGAAAAGGGATTATGCCCGAGTGGTAATTTGTCTCCAGCTGCTTTTTTTTTCCTTCACTGGTTGTGCGTGAACAGAATCAGTGTGAACAGAGGGGAAAGACTGTGATGACTTTAAACTCTGAGGTCATTAGTACACTTAACCAGGCACCTTTACCAAGCAGCTTCAAGTTTAATGTGGTATTAGCTATTAACAATACAGTGTGTAATTTGTAGTTACCCAAAAGGACAGAAAACAAGGTTAGCAACTTAATAAAAGAGGAAGGTTGGCTGTATTATTTTCTCTTTAAAACTGCACTATTCAATATTTGCTATATTAAACATTGATCAAACAACTTTGTGTAATGTGAAAGGTGTTGCTACTAGTGACACACCCACAGAGAATAGGGACTGATGATTGTATATTCCTAGACTGACTGGAAAATCAATTAGGTGTCTCTCGCATGGTTTGTCAAGTCAAGACAAGTCTTACCTATCTGAAATAACACTATATGTTTCATATAGCAATACTACTCAGTCAAAATGTTCTGAGATAAATGAAATATGGAGTACCTCAGGCCAAATTATATGCAGTCATGGAATTAATTTCCACTGCTACGCTGATGATACTGTGCTGTATGTGCCTGTAAAGGCGGATGAAAATTCCCAGATTATTAAATTAGAGGCCTGCTTGTCTGCTGTGAAAAACTGGATGTCACGAAATTTCCTGCTCCTAAATTCTGATAAAACTGGTCATTGGCCCGGCTCAACATAGACACCAGTTTGATCAAATAACAGTAACTTCGACAGCCAAGAATCTCGGTGCTATGTTTGATCCTACCCTCTCTTTTGATCAGCACATTTTTCCACCTACTCAACAGAGCTAAAATTAGGTCTTTTCTGTCCTTGGCTGATGCAGAAATCCTAATTCATGCCTTTGTTTCATCCAGATTTGATTATTGTAACGTTTTCTTGTCAGGTCTGCCGCGCGCTAGTACTAAAAGGCTGCAGCTAGGATCTTAACTAAAACTAGAAAATTTGACCACATTACACAAATTTTAGCTTCCTGTCACTGACTCCCTATCCATGTTAGATCAGACTGGTGCTTTTGTAAATGGACACGCCCCTTCATACCTGTCTGATCTCCTTAATCCTTATATTCCATCCCGTGCTCTCCGTTCTCAGAATACAGGGCTCCTGACAGTCCCCAGAGTTAAAAAGTGTGTGTGCATGTTGTCATTGTCTCTCTCTCTCCCTCTGTGTGTGTGTGTGTTCTTTTATCCAGCCTGTGTGAATGGTGTGCTTGAACTTTGCTCTTGTGAGTCTGCGTAGTCTGTCATCATTCTGGATTCCATGGTGAAGAGGAGGTTGTGTGTCTCAGGTCCTATCTGTTTGGCAATACCTGAAATTGCTCAGCATCCTTCCGGATCCTTTCTTCATATGTCTACAATATATCTATCATTTTGTCATCATGTTGCTCTTCCTGAGGGTTCCTTATCTGAATCGAGGGTCTAAGGATAGAGTGTGTCATATGCTTGACAGATTGTATAGCCCCTTGAGACAAATTTGTGATTTGTGATATTGGGCTATATAAATAAAATGGTTTGTTGTTTTGGTTTTATCAAGTTTCCAGCAGCAGCAGGGAGCTGTTCTGATACTAAAAATCCCCAAATGAGTGTGGCAATTATTTACTGGTGTTCTACACATAGCATTTGTAATCTCACAAAACTCTTTCTTTCTAATTTTTTCCTCCCCTGCTTGCTGGGCCTAAAACACATGAGGTCAGTCTATCCATCCATCACTTTGGTCAGAACAAGATTTAGTGAGAATTTTAGGACATCATTTTTTCTCAAGTAACTGTTCAATTATATTTTCTGCACGTTACATATAGTGCAGCAGTTCTGTCAGGGAAATACCACCGAAAAAAAACCTGCTTATAAATTTAACACAACTAACTAAACTAAAACTAAAATCTCAGAACTATAAAGAGTACGGTCTAGACCTGCTCTATATGACAAAGTGCCCTGAGATAACTTTGTTATGATATGGCGCTATATAAATAAAACTGAATTGAATTGAATAGAACTCTATTTTTCTTATAATTACTACAAGATAGCATAGATTTACCAGGAAACTGTCTAAGAAATTATTAGGAAACTACAGACCCGTAAATTAAATTTCACCATTTTATTTTATATTGTCTGTCAATCGGTCGGTCCACCACTTTGGTACAGAAGGAAACAACTATTGGATAGATTGCCATGACATTTTGTACAGACATTCATGGTCCCCAAGATGAATTAATAACTACCATCAGATCAAAATTTGAATTTGTCCAATACTTTGGTTAATGACCAAACCTGCAAAACTAAAGACATTCCCATCAGCTTCAGCAGGCTAAACTCAAATGGTAAACAATGCAAATTAGCATTGTTGACTTTGCCATTTAGCACTGCTGTACTTAACTCCCCAAAGATTGCTAAAAACCCTAAATTCTCAGGAAAAATACAGAGGACATGACTTCAGTGTCATGGTAGCTATGGCGCTGGTCTATAAAATGTACTTAATTTTCTTAATCAAAACAAATCAAATTCAAATCTCTTATTTATAACACCACCATCAGGTCAAAATGTCCTCTAATGGACAGATTGCTAGGACGTTTACTTTACACTCATGCTCCTCAGAGGATTAATTCCTTCCATTTTGGACCATCCATAACCCATAAATCTAGTACCCCTATCAGGATAAAATGTCAACTTTACACATGTGATATTTCATAATCCAGTGGGCAGATTAATATTAATTTTGCTGAGGTCATTCACGGTCCTAAGGGGCCAAGCCCTCCGTTTAAATGCCACTACCATTTCAGAAACTGTACATTTTCTGCTCCACTACTGGTAAGGAACAAAGAATTGTAACTTTGTCGTTATGTTGTTTCCATGCCTCCTCACGTTCATATGATAGAAAGAGAGAAATTAACTGTAGCCAATATTGGGGCGTTTTGGAAAAAACAAGAAACCTATGTAAAAGGTAAACATAACCAATAAATGAGAGATTTTATAACTTGCTATAGGTTGAATCACTACTGTGATACATCAGTATGGTAGATATTAAAGATATTACAGACATTTGAGGAAAAAATGCTCCAAAATATTAATTTAAGCAAGCGGGATGATGAACATGTTGAGAGTGATTGATGGTTCATATCATAGCATACTAAGGTTTACCAGTCACTTCTCATTTAATTCTTGAAGCAATTTTCCCCAGAATCTCTGACTTGCTGAGTGGGAGCAGGACCAGTGCACTGTTCAAGATCATAAAACCCCAGATTTATCTGGGAGGGTCAGATTGATCTATTAGAGGCCCTCTGTTGACATCACATCCACCATGTCCTGTGCTTATGCTTGCGAAACGCCCGCTCTCCACTGAAGCTTTCTGCTGAAATAAGCAGCGCTCTGGCTCCTTCGCTGCATCGTACCTAGATCATCCATAACCATGGAACTGCGGCACTGATAAACATTCCCCCTACAGTGGAGGAAAGGGAAGGGGGGGCTTTGGCAAACAATGTGCGTTTCTTTGGGCAATGGGTAATACATTCATTCAATCAGCCTTGTCAGAAGTGGTGCAGGCCCAAGATGGTATTGTATTTGATTTTCAAACTGGCCTTTGATTGCAAAAGGGAATGGCACCCCTGTGACACTGAAAACAAGTATTGCAATTACTCTGCTACTCTATGTTCTTCAGGCAATTAATTCATGTTGATTTGCTGTGTATTTCCTGGGCCTCCTTCCTCATTAGTCATGATTCTACAGGGCTCAAACCTATCCAGTCACCTCTCCTAAATGTATGCAAATGTATGATTTTAATTTATTTAATATTGACAATGATTAAATATTACTACGAGTCACTGATCAGGATAGGGAAATGGTCAACTCACCACTTTGTAAACTCTCCTTCTGCTGACTCTGCTAACTGGCCGGTCAAGGCTTTCAAATGTAAACATTGGAGTAAACATCAAGGAAAATAAACACGAGCTATGATCCCAATCATATAGACAAGCAAGACCATCTCTGCATCCACCTCAACATTGGAGGAAACACCGAGATAAACGTGGAGGGATTAAACATCAGCTGTGATCCTGGCCAGATCCTCTTTGCCAAGCATCCGGCTAGCCAATGTACAGGCATTGGATTGTAAACTGGACGACCTCCGTTTATTAATTTATTAACATTTCCACCTTGGTCCAGAGAAATCTCTGGTCTTACTTTTCGCCATTGCTGTTCTTTCTTCATAGTATTTTCTGCAACTAAGCAACCAACCACAGAGTAGACAATCTGCTTCCTGTGTAGCCACTTTCGACTCCAACACCATCATCAAGTTTGCTGACGACACAGCTGTGGTGGGCCTGATCATGGAAAAACAACGAAAAGGCCTCCCTGAAGGAAGTAGAGGACCTGACCCGCTGGTGTCAGGACAACAGCCTACTCCTGAACGTCAGCAAGACTAAAGAGCTGATAGTGGACTCAGGGAAGTATCTACGCCCCCCCTTGACATAAAGGTGGTCTGGTGTCAGGACAACAACCTACTCCTGAACGTCAGCAAGACTAAGGAGCTGATAGTGGACTCAGGGAAGTATCTATACCCCACTTAACATAAAGGTGGAGAGGGTGGACAGCTTCAAGTACCTCGGTGTCCACATCACCAAGGTCCTGACCTGGGCACTGCATACTGACTCAGTAGTGAGAAAGGGAAGGCAGAGACTGTTTCACCTCAGATACTTGAGGAAATCCCAAGTATCCCTTCAAATACTTAGGAATTTTTACTCCTGCACCCTGACGGGGAACATCACCGGCTGGTACGGAAACAACACCGAACAGGACCGCAAGGCCCTGCAAAGAGTGGGTCGTTTGGCTGAACATACAATAGGCGGTGTTCTATGCTGCCTTAAGGATATTTACACCAGGTGCTGCAAGAATAAGGCTAGGGTGTTAGGTTCAGTTGTATCTTGTCTGTTTTCTGTTTATTTTGAAGTTTTGCCTGTCTTGTTTGCCCCTTGTTACCCACCTGGCCCTGATCCCCTCGTCAGTCCCTTCCCTATTTATATCTGTCCTTTTCAGTTGGTCCTTGTCGGTTCATTGTGCTTGTGATGTGCTTGTGTGTTCCTGTGTCCCGTACGGATGTATTACCTACCTGCCCATCAACCTGCCTTGATTACCTGCCTGTCTCCCTGCCCGGTAACCTGTCTGTTCCCCTACCTTCCTAAACCTTCTAGGATAATAAAATCCTAGAAACTGCTTCAGCCTCCAAGTCTGTCTGCGCATGGGTCCTCTCCCTGATTCCCCTTGTAACATAGGGGATCATTAAGGATCTCAATCTACCGGATAGCGGCCCTTTATCCCTGCTGCGGTCGGGAAGAAGGTACCGGATACACCAGGCCAGCACTGAGAGGCTCAGGAAGAGCTTCTACCCTCAGGCCACCAGAATCCTAAATGAGGTCACTGCCTCCCCACCCCCCATCATACACATATATTTATTACTATTACATTTCACTGTGATTGTACCTTATATGATGGATGGATTGATTGATAGATTAATCACGGAGTAGCCTATTTGTGTCTTGGGGTACAGTCTCTTACTTTTAACCACTGTTAGAGCAATGTGAAACAGCACAGAGTGAACTCTACTCTCTCAGAGTTGGGTGTCACCTTTGCAGTGTTTAAAATCAATAGGCTAGATTAAAGGCATTGACAAATTTCTCAGGTGTGAAGGCAAAACACGTTTCTAATTTAGCTCAGAATATTTTCCGCGGACAGATTGTCTGAGGCGAGTTTTAATTAAAATTCAAACTACAAGATCAGCTGAGTTAGAAAGCAAAGTCAGAAACAGTCGGAATAAAATAAACATGTATTCCAATCCCTCTGATAACTGGCAGGGCGCACCCGATCTGGAAAAAAGATTGTCCAAGCTTTCTAGCAGCAGCGGCAGCAGCCCTCCCTCCTCCCCTCCTGCCCACCAGTGGTCTCTTCCAAATGGAAGGCACAGGGTATGAGGGGGGTGGGGAGGAGGAGGCAGGAGGGAGGGAGGGTGCAGAGAAGAGGAAGTTATCACCAAATTGCCATATCTACAAAGCTCTCCCTGCACGCCACAGATTTCCCCTCTTTAATCTGACACATACAGCCTCATGCCTGCTAAAACCCTGCAAGGCGCTGTGAAGCTCAGCATCCTGGGCTGAAAGAACACCGCAGCCAAGAGAGAGGGGAGTCGGAGGAATAGACGGAGAAACAGAAAAAGAAAAGATAGCGTGTGAGAGAGAGAGGGAGAGAGAAAGAGACCATTTTATTTGTTCTTTGGAGCAAACATGCGCCCGGCTTTATGAAGGGAGTTAAATCGTGGAGGTTAATTGAAAAATGAGATAAACAAAGGCTGTGAAAAGCAGAGGGAAAGATTGTGGCTGGCAGCACAGGCGGGCCACCACTGAACCTCCTTCAGACTGTGCAACACTGATAAAAAGCACAGTTAATTGTCTTGCAATTTCTTCCACTTAATTTCAGTCCAATTAGAGAAAAAAATAGCGAGGAACTGTCTTCTTCCTTTCATTGCTTTGCACGTACTGTACCTCCATGGAAAAAAAACTTCAATGGGTGGATCTTTCTGTAGACAAGCTTTCATTTTGTCATGAAGTCATGCTCAGCAAAGATGTTCTAGTGTCTCAGAATACGAACATTATGTCCTAAACAATCTTTTCCTGAGTTCTTACAATTCCTAAGCATGGTTAGCAGCATTTTCTAAGTCTGACCGAATGAAACTCAGCTCATCTGGTGACAAATAACTCGCTTGTGAATAAATGAGGCAGCAGTGTGGGAGCCACAATGCTCGTATATCACACTTTACCGTATGTCTGGGAGGATCAAAAGTAGTCCATTTGGTTGAAGACCCCTTATTGAGGTAAGAGGCAAATTGAAATGTCAAAGCACTTAAAGGTGAGTGAGTGACCTGTGAGATCACAGCAGTGAATGTTCTGCATGGATTAGTTGTAAGCAAATTTAAACTAAATAACAATGTGAGTCATGTGTGAGGAAGCATGGCAGCAAAACCACACCATCTTTGTATTTGTAATATGGTTTGAATAATGTATCTGGCCAATACAGAGAGTTGAAGTGAGACTGGAACTCTTTCTGAAGTAAGAAAACCTCCATCAAAACCACATCGACAATTGGAATAATGCAAAGGACTAAGAATCCAGCCTTGGAACATAACCTTCCTCAACAGTTCCTCAATAATGGTAATTTTTTAAGCAGCATCAACTGATTCTTTTGGCAGCGGAACAAGCTGTTACCACAACATTGACACCTTATAAAGTTGATGTGCTGAACCTGTTAGCAAACAATTGCCTGTGTACACAGAACCGACACAGAGCAACATTAGCATTGATTTGGAGTCATATTTCTGATTAAGGTAAATCCATTATTCACACTCCTTTCAGGTCTGTTTAGTCTCCACCAACTCTTTCTAACTCTTTAGCTGCTAAATTCCCCACTATATTACCCAGATAGTCTCTTTGTCTTTGTTTGGTGCTGAGCAGGTAGTGTACAGAGGGTTTATCAGAGCTTTTTCACTGAAAACAGCTGCCTGCTGCTGCTGGCAACAAGGTTAAGTTATGGGCCATAAAACCAAAGCAATGAGCTACAAGATGCTAAAACACACTGTAGAGCTGAGGGGAACTACAGAGTTGGGTGATAATTCTCTGTGGATATTTCACAATGAGCGACACCTTTCACAACATATATTTAATCATTTAATCCATTGTTTATATAAGAGTATTAATGAGCGCATCTATAGAAAAAGATGTAATATTGTGTTCACTTAATATTTCTGTTTAACGAACACTGTTTCCCACAAGGTTAAGACATTTGTGGGTTAAATGTAACCATCTCGAAAGATGTGGCCAGTCAAGTACTTGGGCGTCAAGTTTCTACATAGCTAACTAGCTACCTGGCTACATCCATGAAAAATAGTGACAGACAAATGGCAACAAGTGTGGATAAGATGTACACACCTGTACACATTATTGTCTGTCGACTTACTGTAGAGAAAAACAACTCCTAAAACGATATATTTCTTTCTTTCATGAAGTTATCAGCTCCTAGCAACCACAACTGCAGCTTCCGTGTCGACTGAAAAGGACATTGTCAGCCTTTAGTCACTGATTAGGGTGAAACAAAACAAAAGACACCTGCCCCCTATCTCCGAAATCGAAACACAATGTCAGGCTGAATGAATGAAGTGGAAATAAATGGCAATTCACTCTTATTATCAGGCTACGCAAGTGCTACAATAGATAATACGTCTTAGAAATATGGATAGTCAACTTAAATAAATAAAACATGAGTGAAATTAATTCTGAGTGATGGTGGGACGGCTCCAGAAAGATTGGAGAGAACAAATAATAAGTATTAAATCTAGGAATAACATTTTGCTTTCTGTTTGTGAAGTTTAATTGATTGACGTCAGACACGTTGTATCATTTTCTGTTAGCATAAAATGGTAAAGCATGTAGATTATGTCTGGATTGGGGACACAGCATCAAACTGAAGCAGAAGTAGACCAGAAAAGCTAAGACAAAGAAAAAAAAAAGATTACACTTTAAAGTGAATGCCTTGCATGAAAAGCACACGTAAATTCTCAAATAGCAGTCCAACTGCAGGAAGAACCAGGCCTTTATTTGAAACAGGCATATTTAATAGGCCAGGGTTACATAGTGCATCACACATACATGATAAAAAGCATTTGAATGAATATTTAAATCAAAGACAAGCAAACGTTATTAAAGAATAAAATGATGAGATTGTTTTTGAGATAAGATGATATGTCATAAATAATAATTATCACATTATTACTGCTGCTCAGAGTTTCTCCTCTTTAACAAACATACTGTTTTCATTTACTGATTAATTGCAATCGCTTCCACTTTTGCTTTTTTTAAAATTGCCTTTGAGTTACTGTCAGTAAAACACATTCAACACTGCCTGTTTCACATTAAAATCCTGCCTGTTAAAAGCCCACTAGCCAATCTTTTAATTTTAAACATTTGCAGGAAGTGTTGAGTTTAATTGATGGTGATTTAAAATGGTATGGTAGATGCGATTGAAATTATTTAGAGAATGAAAATAGTATTTGTGTTAAAAAGAGAAACTCTGAGCAGCAGAGTGGGAGTATGATATGTTTGACTCATGCTGTGGAAATAGTCAATATGCTTCATTTACCATGTAAGCTATTACAGTGTAGGTAGTTGTAGCCCTCCACAATGTTTTTACCTGGCCTTTATTTGTTTGTGCTAGCCACCAGCTATTATGTGAAACTCAGCCATTTTTTGATACATGCTTTTATTTGAGGATTTAGGATATTCCTGAAACACTGTAATAATGGAAATTTTGACATTTCTGTTTGTGGCTTTATTATACTTAAATTCAAAAGGGGAGTTTAAATTTCACATCATGGTGAAAATACACTAAATGCTGTTACAGAGGCTTTTTTTTTTCTGGTGATCTATATTTTTAGAGGAAACAGGAAGTTAAGCAAATGAAAGTGTACATTTTTGTGTAAAAAGTGTAAGACACACAAGTGTCTTTTCAAAAGGTGATAGCACTATCATTAATTTTGACATTCACAGAAAAGTAAGACAGTACATTTTTTCCTCTCCATCTTGGCTGAGGACAACAGAGCTCACCTCTCTCTTTTCTCTGCTCCTTCCAAAGATAAAGGAAACTTCACAGATACTGTACGTTTGACTGTGAGAGCAGCTTTGGCACACCAGAGCCTCTTTAAAAATAAAATGCATAAAAAACCCCAACAAAAACGAAAATATCTTAATTTTAGATTTGTGGCTGACTTTGAAGACTCATGCCTCACGGACACTGAGGCGTGATTAGCATATGTTTCCAGCATACAGAATGAATCTGCGGGGGGATATACATACATTAGGAGTTGTCCCATTAGCAGACCGGCAGAAGGGCTGATTTATGTTTTCTGTTGGCATCACCTGACAGGGACATTAGTGTTACAGATGGGGACAGGTGACGTTGTCAGGACCATCAGTCTCCAGGTGATGCACTGCCAAAATGATGTGAGAGGAGCAGGCAGCGAGGATTATGGGTAGCATCAGAGTTGGGGAAAAAAAGCTTTTGCGGCTGCTGGACTTGCTTTCAGAGCACCTAGTGGAAGATTACCTTGTCAGCATCAGAGGAAAAACACTCCTGCAGCAAGACAAATGACAATTCAATAATTTTGAATGCCTTGAAAATGTCTCTCTCTTGCAGAACTCAATTACAGTGATAAAGGCAACTAATATAAGTTCACTGGGTACATGCCCAGATGCTGCTGCTGACAAGATTTATCGCATCATGTGAGCTTATGACTTATTCATGGCCTATTATACTTTATGATTGCTATCACTTTGGCACTAAATACATTTGACACCATACAGCACAGTACTGTATGAAGGGACTGTTTGAAAGATCAAGGAAGATGATGTACCAATAGGAAACTATTCCTGTCAGGGAGAGGACATAAGTGATGATTCACAAATAACTACAAAAGGACAAAACAATGATTTCTAGTTCTACCTGTCTCTGCGTTTAGAGTTTCAACACTTAACTGTATGAACATGTACAGAAACAAAACTAAGTAATCAAAGAAAGTGGCAACTGGCATGTGTAGATATACCAGTGGACTTTAGTAAACAAAGTAGTTCCAAGATATAAAGAGATCTGAGGAGAACCATACTGCCAAACAGTGTTGGTCAGCACTTAAACCTGCATTATCTTATTTCTTGGCCACTTGGAGGAAGCACAACAAGCTGTAAACACATCATAAAGTTGATATGGTGAATGTGTTAGCAAACAGTGGCCTTTTTACATATCCAGCAGACACAGAGCATTCATTTGGAGTCGTGTTTGTGTGAATGTCCAATACTCACTCTCCTTTTAGCTTTGTTTTGGTCTCCACCAACTCCTGAAAAAAATATCTGGCTCCTTAGCTGCTAAATGCTCCACTATGTTCACCAGCTACTAGTAGCTAACTTGGTCTGCTGCTTTGAACGATGCTGATGAGAGTGCTGAGACTGAACCAAACAGTAAAGTGGTAAAGCCAAAACAACTAGCTGAAAGAGGCTGAAACATTCTGTAGAGCTGAGGGAAACTGGAGAGTTGGATGCCAGTTCTCTGTAGGCTTGTCACTAATAGTGACACCTTTCGCATTATACATAGGCTAGTCATTTAGATTTATTGTTAATGTGAAAATAAAAATATTGATTAGTGCAGCTTTCAGATAATTGATCAGTAACACAAAGTGTAAGGCCTTACAATTTCAAATTCAGCAGTTACTGCTGGGGCTACTAACAGGGCAGCTGTGGCTCAGCAGGTACAGTGGGTCGTCTACTAATCCGAAGACTGTCTGTTCGATCCCAAACTCCTCCAGTCACTCCTGATGGTTGGGCTAGTGACTTGCATGGTAGCTTGCTGCCATACTATTACCATTCACTACTGTGACATTCATGGAAATATGCCTGTTAGCTGTGAGTAATTACATAAGAGTTGACTCCACTCAGCTGCTCCCCTTTAGTTACTGTTGCTGTTGTTAAGATTCAACGTGACACACACATTCTTGCAATTATGATTTTGCAATTTTCCGATACAAATTTCCTGACAAGCGCAGAATAGAAAAACAAGTGTCAAAATTCTTTACTCATGTTGCCTTTATTTCAATTCAAGAGCGCACTGTTATTCAAGACAACTTTATCCATGGTTAACAAATCAAACCTGCTTTTGAAGAACCAACTTAGCTGAATGAGAATTAAGTGGATCAACTTAGCAGGCTAACATAATATTAGACTGAATTGTTCAACCACATTTAATGGGCCCCAGGACCATCTCTTTACTGGACACACAGTAAGACTTTTGTACTACTATTTTACTTGTAAAACTTTACTTTTAATGTAAAGCACTGTTTTGGAAAAGTGCCTCAGAAATTAGGTTCAGTATTGTGAATTCTGTGAATATTTGTATGTCATTATGTCACTGTGTCAGACAATAAATCTAAAAATATTACATTATCAGCTTGTCATAGTTTGTCATACTGTATATCACTCTATGTCAATGTGACAATATGCCATTATTTGATATCTATCTATGGAGTTCTGCAAGGCTCTGCCCTGGGTCTATGGGGTGAATATAGTCTCAATAAGATTTGTAAATGTGTATCACAAGATTTGTAACTGAAAACCAAGATTTGTAATTGAAGAA
>LKNJ01006782.1:1289-17510 GCA_002120245.1 Maccullochella peelii
TGTTAGTCACATAGGCAAAACACACTGGCTCTGCAGGGGGAATATCTGGTGGAGGAGAAGAGGTTTAAGTGAGATGTGAGAGATTTGGAGAACAGTGAGCATACAAAACTTTGTTTCTTACATGCGCGTGTGGTGCACTCTGTTGATTGTTTGAGTGCAAGGTGGGAGCCCAAGCATGTAAACAAGCTGTTGTTGGAAGTCAGGCCTTCAGACTGCACCAAGATGGCAGTGCTGGTCAGTGGATTAGTTTGTTGCCCTGTGTCAGCCCCATCTTGTTCCACTCGTTTCAGGTCTCCGATCCATCGTAGGGAGGGTGGGGGGGATCCACCGGGCCAGGAGCAGAGCAGTCTCAGAGAGGTGTGATTCAGAGCTGGCTCCGCAGAACAGGAGGGGGAGCCATCGGGTGGGTCTGTGGTGATAAGATACAGCGTAACGAGGNGTGATGTGCAAAGTGGGGGTGACATGAGGTCATCAGGGCCAGAGAAAGTGCCTGTGGGGCTACAGTACTCAGGATGTTGGGTAAGAATCATCTTACCAAAATTGTAGGAGAAATATGCTTTTCATTAGATATCTTCTGTCTCTAGACATGCAATCTTTTCTTGTGATAGAGCTGGGTATCACAGATGAATGTCAAGTGAGTACCACAAAGCTTGTCTTTTCTAATGTGAAAGATGTGTATCAAAAGGGAACGCTTTCTGTCTCTCTTAGGCGATGTATTGTTTTAGATCAGACACATGATCTGAGTGACTAGCAGAAATGCAGAAACTCAGCAAAACCAAACAGGAGAGCAGAATGACAAGCACCGGCCTTCTAGCCAACCAACACTTGCCATGGCTGTGACATCACAGCGAGGTACCTGCCAGAGTCCAGTCAACTTCCCAGACGGCCCGACCAGGAGAATAGGTCTGCAGCACTTCCACATTCTGCTGTGTGTGTAGGTATGTGTTGGTGTGTAAGTGTATGAGTGCATGTGCATTTGCAGGCTTTTGGGTCTGTTTTGAAGTTTTATTGAGTATACGGAGTTTGAAATATGTAAAGTGATGTACTGAATGGAGTAAGAATGTTTAAAACAGAAGAAGTAAAGAAGGTTTCTGCGTAACACTGAAAACAGTTTTAATTGGAAGTGAAATGATCAGTATTCAAGTAGGAGATTTTTGATAAAGATGAAAATCGAAGGTGATTAAGATCCTGGATTTGTGTTCTCTTAGTCTTGTACTATAAATATCAAGCCTGAATCTCAGTCTTTGCCATTTGCAGCAGCAAGACAGAAGAACACAGGATAGGACTGAGTAGAGACTGACATTCACAAAGGAGTAGGAGGACTGATGGCATGGTCCAAGGTCAGATGTCAGAGATCACACTCACAGTAGACAGTAAGGCTGATGGTTTTTTTGGAGCGGGTGTTGAGGTAGGTGTTATGTGCCAAGCAGGCGTAGTCGCCAGTATGCATGCGGAGGATCTTGGTGATGGTGAACTGCTGCCCGGCGTAGACCTGGGAGTTGTTGTAGAACCAGACGTACTGACTGACCGGGTTGGACTGGGCTTGACACAGTAAAGAAACAGTCTCTCTCTCCAGGGCTGAGTATCCCCGTTCTGTCAGACTGTACGGAGTCACGTCTATCTGAGGAATGTCCGGGCCAACTGAGGAGAAAGGACACGAACACACTCAAGATGAAGAGATCAAAGGAAGGACGCAGACATGTTACATACACAGCTGAGCAACCTCATATGTGTTTAAAGTATTCTCACAGCATCCATACAACCTGTCAGATAGTCAAACCCACAAAAAGACTCCAACTTAATGTCAATAAGTCCTCAATATCATTAGCACCCCCTTCCACCAATTAAATCCTTCTCCACAAACAAACTGCAACAAGATGGAAAATTATCTCAGAACAAGACCAATACTGTTCACCAAGACAAAAGAAAAAAGAAAAAAAAGTTTTGCCCACTGCAATACGGACCCTGAAACCCCTTAATTCTTCAGCCACACAGACAGCAGACATTTTGACTTGTCAAAGCAGGAAAAGCATAGGTAGAATTAATAACAATAATAATAATCAATGACGGCTGCATTCCATTTAGGAGAGCCAGTTCCAGGGCTCTGGTATTGCCTATGCTGACTCGATGATATGGCTTCCTGCGACACTTAATGGAATGGAGCCATCATTAATGTTATTACTTACACTTGTGCTTTTCCTGCTTTGACAAGTCAAAAGGTCTGTTGCTCCTGACTGAATGTTTAGCTGTTGTGCTGTGTGTTTTGTTGTTGGATATTTGAAAGTGAATTGTTGTGTCCATGTGTTTGTGTAGTAATGTTGATGGGACAGTGCTGTTACACACTGTACCGATAACAAATTCCACCACCATACCTGTTGGCCATTAAAACTGCAATGACTGATTTCTTATTTTTTTTCTTTTTTTGGCCTCTTAGGTGCAGTTGAAATAAGTTGTGAACACAGCATTGACGTATCATCAACTTTTAAGTTGATATGGTGAACTTGTTAGCAAACAGTTGCTTATTTACACATCACAGTTATGGAGCAACATTATTATTCATTTGGAGTCCTGCTTGGGTCCACCTGATGAATCTCATCCAATTCAGTCCAATTTTCACTCTCTTTTAGCTCTAATTTTGGTCTCCACCAACTCCTGAGGAAAATACATCATTCTTTAGTTGCTAAATGCTCCAATATGTTCACCAGCTAGTCGCTAACTTTGTCTGTCTGCTGTTTAGTGCTGAGCAGGTAGTGAACAGCTTTTGTTAGATTAAAAGCAATCAAATTTAAATATACTGAGTATAAAATTACTGAAATTAGCCTACAAAATATCCACTGTATGTACGTTTTTAATTGTGTAATGTAAACTCCCCTCAGGTTGCTAATATGTCCTGGAGTTCAAGTATTAATACAGTGCAAGCAGATTTTGGAAATAACATGTTTTCAAATGCCAAGAGAACAGAAGAGAATCAATTTAAATAAAAATGGAAATTTGAAGTATAGAGTCAACAAAAGCTGACCTATGACTTAAACATGAGTGTGAGTAATGATTTATCAAACCCATCATTCAGGACATGTTACAAGTGACATTTTCTCTGAGTGTGACAAATGCTGAAGATGCATGTCTTCGCAATTTATTGATTACTCACACATCGAATGCCACAGAAAAGAAAGATCCACATTAGATGGAAAAGGCATCGAAGCATAAAAAGTCACCATATAAAGGTTTTCATAGGCATTTGAGAGCTTATAGTTTAAGATCTTTTAAAAACTTTGTGAAAAGTGAAAAAAATATGCACAGTGATCTATTAATGTAATTTATGAATACTTGTAGTGTCTTAAAACAGGTTTACCTTGTACAAAAGTTAGAGAACCCAAATCCTACTCCAAACCCAAAAAATACTCACAGATGATGTCCAGCCATAAACGGTTAGAGCTCTCGCTGTTGACAGGGTTGCTGGCCACGCAGCGGTACCAGCCAGTGTGGTTGCGGTTGATGTCGGTCACATTGATAGCACTGGTGTTGCCCTGTGCAAAGGATGAGATGTTGCCGCTGCGGGTTTCATGCTGCCACACATACTGGATCGGTCCAGTCCCATTGTCCAGATTGCAGCGCATCCACATTGTAGATCCTTCCACTGGAGATGCATCACTCATCAGGAGGTAAGGCTTACTGACGGGAACTGTATTCAAGACAAAGTCACGCACATAGGTTTGCTTACGGTCTCTAAGGGAGGTGAAGAACATTGTTCAGTAAATATATGTATCTATGTATCCAGACATGTCATATTACCTTTTCACCTGCAGAGGTGAGAGAGGGCCCAAAAGTTGAGTGTTTGTTCAAGGTCATTTCTCACTTTGATTTAATTCTGCTCTGGTTTTTACACAGGTTTGTAGTTGTGAAATACAAAATGGCTGACAAATAGAAATTTGTAATTACACAGGGATGCTTTTTTTGTGTTGACAAACTGGAAAAGCATCAATAGCATTTAACAAGTTCTTCATCCTGTGCAGACTAAACCAAATTTGTCATCTAGCCATGTTGTTTTATACATATGTTTTTTATATATTTTTACAATTTGGTTTTTGAATAGATTAAGCAAACCAGATATAACATTTTAATTAGTACGCTTTAGAGCTGCTGGTTGTCATATTCTTTTCACCTTTGGACAGAGCTAGGCTAGCTGTTTAGCTAAGCTAATGGTCTCCTGGCTGTAGCTTCATATTTAGCATACAGATATGAGAGCAGTATCGATCTTCTCATCTAAATCTCTATTTCCCCAAATGTTGAACTACTCCTTTAAGACAACTATTCAGCAGTGTCACAGCTAAGCTACACCAGGGCCTGGTATACATATTTATCCCAGTAAATGCAGCCATTTACAGTGATTGCATCTGCAGCAACTCAAGTTGCATGTAATGATTTTACTTTTGCTCACTCAGTTGTATAGCACAACAATAATCTTTCTACAACATTAGCACATGTATGACCCAGTATGATATTTTACATGCTATTTTCTCCAGGGTTGAACTTTAACAACGTAAACAATTGTCACAAAACACCCCAAATTAAACAGACTGGTCAGTTGTAGTCTTGGTGATAATGTTGCTTTCACAGATCATGTCCATCCATATGCAGACATCATGCAGCTCAGGGCAACCCAAAACCATCATTTAGGCACGTATTGGACAACTGCTCAATTAGAGGGTACAGAGTTGAGCAACCTATACAATATTATCAGCCAATTTGATATATCAGTATTGGCAAAAGAAATTTCAGTTTGGAAATGCCAAAGATATGTTTGTTTTGTCCACCAGAGAGAACTGACATGTTTTGTTTTTTTTAAACTGTAAACCACATAGTACACATGGTAGTCAGAGTTCTTCAGCAACAAAATTTAAAAGATCCTTATCAAAAATGTTCATTTATGCTACGTGTTTATGTCGACATCAGCCGATATGTTGTTCTCAGGTTTTTGAATATGGATCGGTGTTGGCCTCAAATATCTAGTATCAGTTGAGCTCCAGTGTGGAGATGTGTTTGAGTAGGCCCCTGCCTGAAGAAGATGTTTCAGAATACAGAAAGTCTTACCTCGGACAGTGAGGTGCACATAGTAGTAGTAGACTTTGGGCTCCCTTTCTATGTCGTAGAAGGCCTGGCAGGTGAAGAGGCCGTGTGCAGCCAGAGGCAGTTTCTCGATGCTCACAGCTGCACTGTTTGAAATGACCGCCAGCTGTCCAAGTGTCTCAGCCAGCTTCTGGAACTTCGGTCCTCCCCCCAAATCATACACCACAGCTTTTATACCTTCAGTACCGGGCTTGGTAAAGCTCCATATGTACATGTCAGGTACGGTGGTACCGCACTCCAGGATCACCGCTTTGCCCACCACCCCGTACACACTGTTGTCCTGGTACACCACCTCCCCGTTGTTATTGGTCTGCGCTGTTGGAGGAGGGAGAGGATACACAGACATGCACGCAAACTTGTGTGTGTTTGTGTGAAGGAAAAGGAGATGGTGGTGTCGTGTGCACTGCAAGGGTTCAGTTACAGGATTGATTACACTGTAAGTTTCAGACACACTGTAATAGTTGGGATTCCGAAACAGATAACTGGATTAGTCAAATTATATTTCCAGCCACATTAAGTTTTTCAACCATCTTTTGCTTCCTTAGCGTTTCTCTTTCTCTCTTACCTTCTCACAGACCTTATGGTCATCATATATATGGCAAAAGGAGTACAAAATTGCATATAAAATAATCAAATTGACAGTGTTCCACTGTTACGCATTACATGAGACTCCTCACAAGTGTAAAACAAAAAAATTCTAAAGCTTTTTTTCGGTTTTTATTTACAATTTGCTTAGAATTAGAGGCCGACTGATAAATTGGCCAGGCTGATATGTCCGTCGATATTGGCTCATCTCCGATATATTGGTATCAGTGTGTGTTGGCCAATAAGTGACAAGAAATTGCAATACAGAAATGTACGATGTGTTTGAGGAAATTTGGAAACATTGTCGCCACTAAATTGTTTTTCTACCAAAGAACACTGATAATTCTTAGATTTCAACTGTAATATTTCCCACTGTAAAATTCGTGGTCACAAATTTAAGTGATCCTTATCAAACAATTTTGCTTACGTTACATGATTTTATATCATTTATAAAAAAGATATATTGATATATTGTTATGAAACTACAATATCAAGTATCAATATCAGCCTCCAATATCAAGTATCTGCTGTGCCATACTTCAAATCTTCAGTTTGTTCAACAGAATTACAACAGATTATACTGAAAGACAATAATTAATAAAGAACTCCTGTTAAAAGTAAATTTGTCTTAATATATTTATCCACCATTCAAATCGTGTTATATAGAAAGCCAAAGTTTAACTGCAACAGATAAGTGTAAATGAATCCAAAGACATTGGAAAACCCTTACCATACGTCATGAAGGTGACCAGGCTGGTAGGTAGAAACAGAAAGGCAAGCCCTAGCAGTTGGGCCACCATGGTATCATGATGATCCTGAGTCCAACAACCTCTTTACTCAAATAAATGTAGTAAAAATGACAAACGTGAAGCTTTTGGACCACGGTTTTCCTCAGTTGCCCGAGGTTGCGTCTTTCCCTCTCTCTGATCCAGAAGTTTGTTGGAGAATCCCGTTGCAGGCACTGACTTCATTAGACTGAGAGTAGGAAGGGACGGAGGGTCAGTAAACTGATTTGGGCTCAATTATTCATGTGTTTTTCCTTTCTCTCTATCCCTTTCTTTCTCCTGCAGGGTTAGAATAACACGGCGATGCTGAGCTCATCTATTATACAAGACAGACGCATGGATGGACAGGATAGCCTTCCACACCCACACACACACACACACACACACACACACACACACACACACACACCTGCACATTAACTAATAGCTGACAACCAGGATCTTAACGTGAACATTCCTCCACACAGGCGTTTAATGTTAATCTGCACTTAAATTCAGTTGTCGACACTGAAAATAATGTAGAATCTCACCAAGGTTTTGCTGTAATCAAAGTCTTTCTTCAGTCTTAGTCCTGTTCAAACTGTGGTGCTGTGTGACAGAAGTGGGAATGCTGATGAATGCTTCATGCAGATATGAACAGTCATCTTTTCAGCCAGCCTTACAGTGGATGCACACAAAACAAGAGGAATGAAAAACAGAATTAAAAAGGTTCATCTTCTTAGATTTTGTTTGTCCACTGCATGTTTCAGTACAAGTTTAAGGACAAAATGAAAATTCAAAAACATTCATTTATTTAGTTACAGTATGATCAGACTATATTTCCTTATTTTTCTAGTCATCTTGGGCGAGTTGTAAAATTAAGAGCTCCAGATTTTAATTTCAGAGGTCACATGAGGACCAGAGAGCAGACTAAATTCTACTGATGGGATTAGGATTAAAATAGATTGAGAAATCTCATAGCGATGGTCTGTGTTTCCTCACAAAATGCAGTGACCTTGACACTCTGCAGGTCACCATTTTAAAGATGTAAAGCCGCAGTGTCCAATGAGTTGCTGATCCTGCACATACACACAATCTTATGCAATGTTTTTAAAGAATCTTAATGATGAGTTTGTGTTTATAGAAGAGAAAGAGAGGAGGAGACACAGTTGAGTATAACCATGAGTATGTAATGTGAGACGTGTGTCATGAATGAATGCAGGACAGAGATCAGTTTTCCTCACAGAGACGAGGACTGAAATGCAGCAGAACCTAAACAGACACTGAGGGAGCCACAGTGAGAGAAGAGTTTAGTTTGTCAGCCAAATCTATATAGTAATAACACAGAAATCAAGGGAAATTTAATAAAGAAAAATATAATAAAAATAAATATGTAGTCAAAAGTATTTCTCTGCAGTAGTTTATCATACTGGGATGCAGTGTGAAGTCCTCTATATTCTGATTTAATTCACTTTATAAAACATGCTGTGTTTAGAACCAATACTGGTAACGCTTTAGATTACAGTCCGCAACCAACTGCGTAATTACTCCGGAGTTATGATGTAATCTTTTGTTTTTGGATTTTACAAAGAACTACTTAACGTATTATTTAACTATTGGTTACCTATTCTGTTATTACAGGGTACAATCTGACCATAAAGCTGAACAAAAATCTGGACATTTCAGGGAAGATGGATGAAAGTTAAATAGAAACTACAGTATAAATTCTCTAAATTCCTCCCAAATGTCCAGATTATTGCTCAGTAGGTCATGCATACGCTGTAATAATAGAATAGGTACCCAGTAGTTAAATAATAACTACAGATTAAGTTCTTTGTAAAATCCCGAATTGTTACCCCCTTATTCCATAACTTTACATCTTGGTACGTACTGTCCTGGTACACCTGGTACAAAAGATTACTCTGAAGTAATTACACTGTATGTTGCTGGCTGTAATCTAATGCATTACCTCAATATTTTACATAGACATGCATGCACTGTATTTTATAGGAATGTCACTTTCTACTTTTTTCTCTTTGTATTTTAAAAGACAGACTTTAAAAGTGTATATACATATATATATACTTTAAATTGGAACACCAGCACATTTGAACAGACATGAAATGTGTGACCTTAAAACACATGCACATTATAAATCATGAATGACTCTTTAAGTTTCCTTCCTGGAAAGCATGACTATACGAGTAAAGCGCTGTGTTTCAGTCTCTGAACGTCAGGTGGTGAGTCTCCTCTGAGCCTCGAGTAAAATGATACCAGTTGGAGTTTTCTTGGCCACATTATCAGACACGCATTACTGTTTGGTGGAGAGCGCTGGTTGGTTTCATGCAGTTTCTGAAAGCAAGACATTAGGAGAAAAGAGCAGAAGACCATAACCAGCAACTCTCAGGTCCAGCAAAGGCAGCACCAGCCGTCTGATAGTGATCGATATTTTTGGTTGAAGACTTTGACTGTAAAGCTCAGATGCAGCTGAAGAGAAAAGGCTGTGAAAAAGGAAGCTCAGGTGTGCTGAGCTGGCTGCTGAAGCTGAAGATGAAGATGAATATCAAGGTTGGAAAGTCTGTAAATGCCCCATGAGAGCTGGACACAGTGGCTCTGCAACTACTAGTTTGATCAGGGAGTTCATCGTTAGGGATTTCATCACACAATGGCAGCTTTAGACACAAAGGGCACCCTGGGACTCTGGGATGTATGAAAGATATTTTAAGATGAGATTTATTTCTGTGAAGATTTTTATTTTGTAGATTACCTTTTTTTCATGTTTATTGAGATAATTTGCATAATTTAAACAATGGTAACTACATGTATTCTGTTCCTTCATTTAAATGGGGAGCTACATAATATGGTGCACCTTGCCTATAATGTTAGTAATGGAGTAATAAGAGTGATATAAGACAGCGAGGTGATGTATCACATTGCTTGTCAGTGTTCAGTTGTCCTACTGTTGAGACAGACATTAAAGTGGACAGAGTTACACAGAAGAAGCTGCCCCCATGCTCTTTCTTCACCCACATCCTGAAAGCAGATTTAATTCACTAACAATCAAGTTTATAGTTAATGCTAAGAGTAGCCAGCGTTAACAAGCTGGCAGGGTGCAAACATCAATGCTGGAATGATAGAGATGTAATCACTGCTAGCTAATTAATACAACTTAATTTTAAACCTGCAATAACTTATTTTGTTTTACCACTTGGGAGCAGGTGAGACAAGCTGTAAACACAAGACTGACATATTAGTCTCTAACTCTAGTATGCTAACATGCTCACAGTGACGGCGCTAACATGCTGATATTTAGCAGGTATAATGTTTACCATGTTCACCATCTTAGTTTTGCGTATTAGCTAATTAGCACGGGATAAATGAAAACTTCTACTGGAAAAGTCAGGGGATCACCAAAGTCAGTAGCAATCATCCTCTGGAGGCCACGAACATCAGTACAAAATTTCATGGCAATCCATCAGCTAGAGATATTTCAGTCTGGACCAAAATGGTGGATTGATCAACGGAGCCACTGAGCTGTGCTGCTTGCGTGACTAAAAACACACTTACCAGATTAGAGATGCCGCTGATAAAATTACCAACAAACTTACTCTAAAACATTGTTCAGGAAAGATTGTACAGTAGACTTTTAATTGTTAATGCATATTTTATAATGAATGTCATAGTCAATGCTGGTCCTGAATAAAGTGACTATTTCGAGTAAAGAAAGTAGAAGACCTTGTATGGTTTTGTGTTTTTTCCAGTTTACATGATCATTTTTATTTAAATGCTAAAAATTCAAGGCTTATCCAACAACCAGTGTCAATGAATGCTAAAACCCACAGATACCACAAATAAAAACATCCATTTCATACATGTCTTCGGTAAATAAAACGTTTTTTTTTTCTTTGCAAAGAAAAACATAAATGATACAAAATACAAGCAGAGAAAAAGTTTTACATCAGAACAAGGAGGTACAACCAAAAGGTGAGGTCTGCTGTTCCTCAGTAAAGGGATTGTCAGTGTGTATGACACAGGATAAAGAGAGTGGGCATTAGAGATTAAGTAGGAAATTATAATCTTTTTTTATTATAATCAAATTTTTTTTGTTTTTGTTTTTTTTTACAAAATGATACCATAGAGCACAAAGTAAGGGGTCAACCACATCAGACATCAAGAGATAATCTATTCAGTTGAAAATATTTTCCCATCAAATGTACTACATCCATGTAATATACATTTTTTTCAGTGACAGTCAAATCATCTTTAACTTGACCTTCCTCTATCCTAAAACTTAAACTTGCTGGCATTTGAAACATGGTTCAACAATCTTCCCTTTTCAAAGAATAGATAACACAATAAAAGACAGGACAAAAGAGAGAAAATGTTTCAAAATTGGACTTAATTCCAAGTCCAAAAAACAAAAGCTGCATTGTCCTTTGACTCCCAGAGCCGTCCACAGGGGTGCAGACAGTGCAGAGACACTGCCTGATAGTCCAGGGTTAAACAACAACCTCCTCTTAGGAAAGGTTTGGGTTTAAATCGGGTCGTTTCATCCGAGCTCACTGGAGAGGTTTGAGTTTGTCACGAAGTGTCGGTTCAGACGTACTGCTCTTTGGGAAAAGTGTACGCTGCCACTCCCGGGGGAGGAGAAGACAGACCCTGTACCGAGGGGTATTTAAAGATGGCCGTGGTGTGTGAAGGTGGAGAGAAGGTGTTTTTTGACATAGTGGTGCTGTTGCTGCTGGTTGCAGTGGTTGGTTGTGAGGAGTGGTAGGGCTGTTGGGGCAGAAATGAGAGAGGAGGGTTGATGGGAGGGGAGTAGGGTTCTGGGTAGTCCTCCTTGTTACAGGCCAGTCTGTAGCTCACATAGTCCGCTGTGTTTGGAAGCTCTTCATAAAACCGTCCTGAATGCTGTGGAGAAATTAGAGACATATCAAAATTAGAAACCATGCACGCATACAGTACATATAGTATGTATTTAAAGGTATCCTGTGAAGTCCCTGACCTTCTAGTAGTGCTATGGAGCAATGTTTTTACTTAATTCGTTGGTTGACAGGTGACCAGTCTGTGTCAGTGAATGTGAAATAAAATATTCATCAATACACAGGAGCGTGATGAACAAATTAAATACAAATTAGATACATGAATAGATTCTGTGTGGTAATTCTGGCATTGATTTTACTGGATAATCCAACGATGGCTGTGAAATCACCTTTATTCATGTATTTATTGCTGTTGGTGATTACTTAAAGTTCAATTAATGAACTGTAAAGAACAAGTTGGTGTCTGAAGTGCACGTTTTTGTCTGATAAATAATTCTATCAGACAGCTGATGCGGAGTTCATTAGCACTGCAAACTATGTGAACTGTCATCTCCGGTGTTTTTGGATTGTTTCCATTTATTGGTGAGCTTTTTAAATGGCTGCCATCAAAATATGGATTAAAAGTTCATCCTGTTTTAGGAGCTACTTTTAGAGCTAAAAAGATCCATGTATTACCCATCCATGTATAGATGGCCTAAAGCTAGGACTGACACGCCCCTTATTTTTAGGAGTTTCTCCTAACTCGGCCAGTTAGGAGCTACTTTCAGCATATGGATGCTTGGTTCTGTTTTGATGCATTGATACTTTGTTGGCAATAGTGATGACTGATATGTTGTATGGACAGTCTACTGTTGTTTTCTGTAGTAGTAGCATTATGTGTTATTATTATCAGCTGCCAGTGACTGTATCATTGTGAGATTGTAGGTACACCGCCTCAGCCAGCCAGTAGTAGCATTACAGCATTAATTCTATTATAAACTCTATTATTATTCTATAATTATAATTTACTTTCAGGAACATTACACTACATTACATGTTACACACAATTAAATTCTCCACTTAAGCACACTTGCAACTCCTTGAACATGTGATCTGTAAATTACAAACACAACACCTGGTTGTGTAGGTTACCTGGAAATCATCTCCTGGTCTTTTCCTTATCGGCTGGGACAGTTTTCTGGACGGAGAGTCATTTCTGATCAAAGAGGAAAAAGAGCAGAAAAGATGGACGATGAGGATGGAAATAGTGGATACAGAGCATGTTGGGACAAACAAGCATGTGAAACAAAGGGATGGAGAGATAGATGGACGGTTTACATACGAGGAGTCATCTTTTCTACTTCTTATTTTGAGCACCAGGACTGTGATAGTAATGCCCATGAGCACTCCAGCAGCCAGTAATAAGGCGATTACGCTGATGACATCACCCGCTGCGATCTGCGGTAGTGGCTTTTCTACAGAGAAAACACGCGCACACAATAAAAATTCTAACAAACACAATCCTTTTCTTCCAATCTGCTCTCATCATCAAATGAAATGACCCCAGACTCCAGGTAAACGTACCTATAATGCTGACCTCCACAGAGCCCGATCGTGTCCCGATGCTGTTGGTTGCATCACACACATAGGTGCCTTGCACGTCATATGTGACTGGCCCTTTAAAGGTCAGGATGTTGTCTCGGATCTCAGCATTGCTTGGTAAGGAGCCATTAACTCTGCCGAATATACACAAAATAAAACTTAAATAAGAAGTGCACGAGTTGTGACGCCAAGAGTGTCCATGTGAATAACTTTCATTTAAAGACGCAGTGCCCTAAACATTTATGGCCTTCATTATGTACTTTCCTTGTGTGTTTTGTGCCCTACTCAAACAGGAAAGGCACAATTTCCACATAAAGAAGGAAAAATACAGAGTATTTTCTGGGGGAGTCTGTGAATTCCCCTTTTAGGGTGAATTCTACTTTTTGAACACTTAAACACATTAATCCCGTTTCAACTTCAGACAATACAAACAATACAAAAAGGGAAAGGAAGCAGAGGGTGTGTTGTTTACTGGTTCATGTGTATGTTGGTGGATAGGATAGACTCATAATAATTCATGAAGAGTTTGTTGTTATATTTTTTTAAGTGACCCATTTTACGTGAATCTCAGTTTCTCAATTTAAAGACACATCACAATCTCAGTGACACACATAAGGCAAATTTGAGTTTGTACTCACAGTCTCCACTGATACAGAGAGACGGCTGGATTGGCGTCAGCTTGGCAGCTCAGCTGGACATTCTCTCTGTTCAAATACCAGTTTCCATCAAACCCATCCACCGAAACATCTGGCTCATCTGGTACACACACAACCACATACAAATAACAGATATTTAGCTTGTAATTTTAGTTTGTGTACTGTATTTTACCTATTTAGTTATGTGTGAGAAAGACTTACACTGAATATCAAGGGTGACGCTGTCAGTGAAGACCTCCTCGTTGTAGGTGGTGACACAGGTAAGCGTCTCTTTGTGTGTTTCTTTGCTGGGCACCAAAATGTAGTCACTCTGAACGGTGAATGTCCCGTCTGAGTTTCTGTAGTCTCGGGTCATCACTTCTCCCGGCACCCTCGTCTCCCACCTGCTCGCATCAGCGAGGAATCAGTGTCACGACACAGAGATACATCGATGTGGGCTGATTTGTGGTTAAGTGGGATTTAAACTAGGGCAGTGTTGTCACCAAACAAGCCACATCACATGCTGTAGTAAAACTCAGCTTCTAAAAAGGGAGAGTGAATTCAAGAGAGAAAACACTCCTTGTCTTCCACTAAAGCACACATAAACACACACACGCACCTGATGGTACCGGGCGGTTTTCCATTGGCAGAGACGCAGGTGGCCACCGGTGTTTTCAGATTGGATGAATGAGCCACCAGCGTCGGCGAGGACAGGCTCATCTGAGTTGTCGGGCGAACTGAGGGAATAAAAATAAACAAAAGCATTGAGTTTATCTAGCATTAGAATGTTTTTAAAGCATGATAATATAGTATAATGTTTAACGTATGACCTGTTCAAGGTCCTGACAGGTTAAAGCTTTAACTTTGACTCGACAGTAAATATGAGCAATATGATCAAACTGTATTTTACTAAATCCATTTGCACACAACAACGCCATTTTCTAAAAGAGCTGGTACCCTAAAAACAATGGTATAAAGTCAAAATTGTACATTCATTATTTATTATCTACAGGTTATGTTCATCCAATGCAGTTAGGACATCTAGAATTAAAAGGTGACATAACAATGAAAATATAAAAAAATTACATTTTCACATTGGCTAATTTTTCCAAAGTATTCCGCTTTGTGGGGTTTTTACATTTTTTAAAGCAAATTTTCCATCAAAAATAAATAAATGAGGACTACCAGTGGGACTACCTCATGTGGCATTCAACACCTTAAAGGAATAGTTTGACATTTTGGGAAATTTTGAGAGTCAGAAGAGAAGATTGTTGCCACTCTCACGTGTACACGTTAAATATGAAGCTAGAGCCACGGTTAGCTTAGCTTAGCACAAAGACTGGAAACAGAAGGAAACAGCTAGCCTGGCTCTGTCCGAAGGTAAAAAAAATCTGCTTACCAGCAACTCTAAAGCTCACTAATTAACACGTTATATATTGTTTGTTTTATCCGTACAAAAACTGAAATGTGAAAAAGACAAGTTGGGGTTTTACGGGGGGTCATGTCCCGCAGTATTTATTGGCCAGGAGCAGGAGTCATATGTGAGAGTGGCAGTCCACCTGTATTTCACAACCAGATCATCACACATCTGTCTTACCGTAGACCGTGAGGTTTACAGTGTTTTCTCGGTTCCCTGCGGGGAACGTTGTGTATTCACAGATGTATGTGGCCTCATCAGAGAGGCGGAGCGTAGAGAAGGTGATGGTGGTGTCTTCAAGAGTCGGAGTTCGTCGCCTCACCGCTGCGCTCTTGAAGGTGACGCGGTCCCTGTAGGGCGGGGCCACGGACACACCCAGGGACGGATTGGCGATCGCCACATTCTGCTTAGTGCCATTCACCAGTTTCTGCCATGTTACCTTGAGAAAGAAGGATGGATGAAAGAAAAGACATTGATGGAGTGAAGTGTAGAAGAGCTCAATAGTGCACTTACACAATTATACCAAACAGTGGTTTTAGCCCATTAACTACATTGCATATTGCATATTTATATTTTATAGTATTAATGGTCAAAGGCAAACGCCAAGTTTTTAGATTGATTTCCTAGGAAAATTATGGGATGAATCTCGGCTCATAAGACTTACAAACATTCAATAAATGGTCAGAATGAACAACTAGCGGCCTATTTTCTGCCCAAGTTACATTATTGTTAAGTGGTAATGCAGTTCAGAGCAGGGACTTTTTTTTACAGAGTCCCTGTTACAGGAACTGGCTGATATTTCACGAGGTTTGTTGGATATCAGATTAGAAACATTTTTACATGCACTGAAATAACCTGGTCACTGTAAAACTGAGCTGCAGATTCGGGTGATAATTATCTGTAGGTTTATCACTAGGAGCGACATTGTCACATTGTTTCCAAATTGTCATTTGACACATTGTTATTATAAAAAAATATAAATTATGGCTGCTTTAAGAAAACTGGGTTCATCACAGGATGTTTAAGACATCAGGTTCTTCGGAAAGATGAAAATAACCAGGTTACTTAGTCGCACATAAATGCACTAACAGTGTTTATGTTGATTTATCTGGAATATGGTGTTCTGTGTATTAAAGATATCATTTGCTTTTGTGATTTTTATGTATTTTATACGGTGGCCCTGAAGGTCAAAACACGACATTTGACAAAACACAACAACATTAGACAAAACGTGACATTTGACGTCACAGGGAAAAGTTGCAGTGGTGTGATCTGACTCGTCTCTGCTC